>JACEEZ010000983.1:167500-170000 GCA_016584305.1 Chionoecetes opilio | reverse complement strand
GGCTTCAGTTCAGTCAGTTGTGGGTCGGGAGTCTGGCCTTTCAGTTCAGTTTCAGTTTCAGTTTGTGGGTCGGGAGTCTGGCCTTCAGTTCAGTTCGTACAGTTGCTGGTCGGAGATTCTGGCCTTTTCAGTTCATGTTCCTTACAGTTTGGTGGGTCGGGAGTCTGTCCTTTCAGTTCAGTTTCAGTACAGTTGATGGGTCGGGAGTCAGGCGTTCAGTTCAGTTCAGTTTTCAGTTGTTGGTCGGGGAGTCCAGTCCTTTACAGTTCAGTTCAGTTCAGTTGTGGGTCGGGAGTCAGCCTTTCCAGTTCAGTTCAGTTCAGTTTGTGGGCGTCGGGAGTCTGGCCCTTTCAGTTCAGTTCATTTCAGTTGTGGGTCGTGCGGGATCTGGCCTTTCAGTTCAGTTCAGTACAGTTGTGTGTCCGGGAGTCTGGACCTTTCAGTTCAGTTCAAGTACAGTTGTGGGTCGGAGTCTGGCTTCTCGTTCGTTCAGTACAGTTGTGGCTCGGGAGTCTGGCCTTTCAGTTCGTTTCAGTACAGTTGTGGGTCTGGAGTCTGGCCTTTCAGTTCGTTCGTACAGTTGTGGGTCGTGAGTCTGGCCTTTCAGTCCGTTCAGTAGCAGTTGTGGGTCGGGAGTCTGGCCCTTTCAGTCAGTTTCAGTACAGTTTGGGTCGGGAGTCTGGGCCTTTCAGTTACAGTCGTTCAGTTGTGGGTCGGGAGTCCCTGGCCTTTCATTTCAGTTTCGTAACCAGTTTGCTGGTCGGGAGTCTGGCCTTTCAGTTCGTGTTCAGTACAGTTGGGGGTCGGGAGTCTGGCCTTCTCAGGTTCAGTTCAGTACCGTTGTGGGTCGGGGGAGCTGACCTTTCAGTTCATTTCAGTACAGTTGTGGTCGGGAGTCTGGCCTTTTCAGTTCAGTTCAGTAAGTTGTGGGTCGGGAGTCTGGCCTTTCAGTTCGTTCAGTACAGTTGTGGGTCGGAGGAGTCTGGCCTTTTCAGTTTCAGTTTCAGGGTAACAGTTGTGGGTCGGGAGTCTGCCTTTCAGTTCAGTTTCAGTACAGTTGTGGGTCGGGAGTCTGGCCTTTTCAGTTCAGTTCAGTACGTTTGGGTCGGAGAGTCCTGGCCTTTCAGTTCAGTTTCAGTACAGTTGTGGGTCGGGAGTCTGATGCCTTTCAGTTCAGTTCAGTACAGTTGTGGGTCGGGATTCTGGCCGTTTTCAGTTCAGTTCAGTACAGTTGGTGGTTCGGGATTCTGGACTTTCCGTTCAGTTCAGTAACAGTTTGCTGGTCGGGAGTCTGGCCTTCCGTTCAGTTCAGGTACAGTTGTGGGTCGGAGTCTGGCCTTTCAGTCGTTCAGTACAGTTCTTGGGTCGGGAGTCTGGACTCTACTCAGCTTTCAGTTCAAGTACAGTTTGGGTCGGGAGTTCTGGCCTATTCAGTTCAGTTCAAGTAGCAGTGTGGGTCGGATCTGGCCTTTCAGTTCAGTTCAGTACCGTTGTGGGTCGGGAAGGTCTGGGCCTTTCAGTTCAGATTCAGTACAGTTGTTGGGTCGGGAGTCTGGCCTTTTCAGTTCAGTTCAGTACAGGTTGTGGGTCGGGAGTCTGGCGGTTTCAGTTCAGTTCAGTACAGTTGTGGGGTCGGGAGTCTGGCCTTTCAGTTTCAGTTCAGTACATTTTGTGGTCGGGAGTCCTGCCTTCAGTTCAGTGATCAGTAGCATTGTGGGTCGGAGGCTGGCCGTTCAGTTCAGTTACAGTGTGGTTCGGCGTCTGGCCTTTCAGTTCATTTCAGTTCAGTTGTGTGGGTCGGGAGTCTGGCCTCTCAGTTCAGTTCAGTAACAGTTTGCTGGTCGGAGTCTGGCCTTTTCAGTTTCAGTTCAGTACAGTTGTGGGTCGGGAAGTTCTTGCCTTTTCAGTTCGTTTGCAGTACAGTTGGGGGTCGGGAGTCTGGCCTTTCAGTTTCCGTACAGTTGTGGGGTCCTGGAGTCTGGCCTTCAGTTCAAGTTCAGTACAGTTGTGGGTCGAGTAGTCCTGGCGCTTTTTCTACGGCACTTCCTGACGTGTTTCTTCTTGCTGCTGGGTCTTTAGGTAGTTGTCTTCTCTTATTCTATCTTTTAGTTTCTTTCGTTTTCTTTCTTCTTATTTTTCTCTGGTCACCAAGAACTGTTGATTGTTCTTTTTGTTTCTTCCACATTCCCATCTCCAAACAAATACTCTTTACTATACTCCCCCACTATCGCTCTTCCTCCTCTAGTTAAGGTTTTGTAGCCTCTTCCTCCTCTAGGTAAGGGTTGTTGTAGCTTCTTCCTCCTCTAGGTAGGTTTGTTGTAGCCTCTTCCTTCCTCTAGTAAGGTTGTTTTGTAGCCTCTTCTCCTCTGGTAAGGTTGTTTGTAGCCTCTTCTCCTCTAGGTAAGGTTGTTGTGTAGCCTCTTCCTCCTCTAGGTAAGGTTGTTTGTAGCCTCTTCCGCCTCTATGTAAGGTTGTTGTAGCCTCTTCCTCCTCTAGTAGG
>JACEEZ010000983.1:142500-155000 GCA_016584305.1 Chionoecetes opilio | reverse complement strand
CCTCTAGGTAAGGTTGTTGTAGCTTCCTACGACTTAAATTTTTTCAAGAGAGGAGTGACAAGACACCTCCCGAACTAAATTGGCCTTTTCTTTATTCTCTTACTGTCCTCTTTATAGGGACTGCCAATTAAGTGGGCTTTTTGCTACTTCTTTTCTTTTGTCCTTGGCCAGTCCTTTGTGATGTAAACAAAAAAATGTGTACTTCCAATACAGATTTTAAAAAGAAATAGGGAAAAACTGGTTCACAAATAGGGTGGTAAATGATTGGAATGGACTCAGTAAACAGGTAGCTAGTGCGGAGTCATTAGGGAGCTTTAAAGGGAGGCTAGATAAATTCATGGATGAGGATGAAAGGTGGATGTAGGTAGTGTTAAGTAACGGGAACTACCACGTGTAGGTCTCACGACCTCTTGTAGCTTCCTTATTTTCTTATTCTTATGTTCTTATGTTCTCATATACAGTTATTATTTTTATTGTTGTGTAAACCGCCAGTTGCAGTTGCGTATATCTAAAAATTCTTCCAGTTTGCAAAGATTCATGAAATGGGACAAGTTTATGGTAGTCAATGTTATTAATGTAATCACTGTTATGCTTGAATTGTGTTATTGTTAAGTATGTTAGTTATATTATATTATTGTTATTGTTATTGCCTGCTATTGTTAACCCCTTCACGCCCAGATCTTTCCATTAATATATAAAATAGTCTATTGTTAGCCATAAAATTACAAAAAGTAGCTAAAATATATCAAATTAGCCAGTGGACAAGGATGCTAAACAGGTCATATCTATAAAATATTGCTTGTAATAACAAAAATCGTCTTATAGTGTATATCCAAAGTACAATGAAAATTACGTTCTGGGCCTCAAGGGGTTAAGTGATTCATAGGTGGTCGGTAACAAATCCATGAAAATCCGGCTTCAGGTCGCCTCTTGACATACACTGACGCTGTTCATGTGACCTAAATACAAGAAATCCTGCGTTCATATCGTTAACAGAATATTTGAGAACTTACTAACGAATAGGGAGCAACTAGAACACGTCACCGGCATCGCATCATGACAGTCTGAGTGAAAAACTGGAGATACATTGGCTTGCTGCGTAGTATGTCTCATGGCTGTTGATTCCGAACCAGAGAGACAATCAGCCAATATGTGCTGTGATCTGTCATTAACTTTTGCCTCACACGAACGAGGACAAAAGCTTCATGGAGAGAATAATGACTGGTAGGAGGCAAAATAATAGGAGGGAAGCAAAGGAGGGCAAAAGCAAGGAAACAAAGGAGGGCAAAAGCAAGGAAACAAAGGAAGGCAAAGGCAAGGAAACAAAGGAGGGCAAAAGCAAGGAAACAGAGGAGGGCAAAAACAAGGAAACAAAGGAGGGCAAAAGCAAGGAAACAAAGGAGGGCAAAAGCAAGGAAACAAAGGAGGGCAAAAGCAAGGAAACAAAGGAGGGCAAAAGCAAGGAAACAAAGGAGGGCAAAAGCAAGGAAACAAAGGAGGGCAAAAGCAAGGAAACAAAGGAAGGCAAAAGCAAGGAAACAAAGGAAGGCAAAAGCAAGGAAACAAAGGAAGGCAAAAGCAAGGAAACAAAGGAGGGCAAAAGCAAGGAAACAAAGGAGGGCAAAAGCAAGGAAACAAAGGAAGGCAAAAGCAAGGAAACAAAGGAGGGCAAAAGCAAGGAAACAAAGGAGGGCAAAAGCAAGGAAACAAAGGAGGGGAAAAGCAAGGAAACAAGGAGGGCAAAACAAGGAAACAGAGGAGGGCAAAAGCAAGGAAACAAAGGAGGGCAAAAGCAAGGAAACAAAGGAGGGCAAAAACAAGGAAACAAAGGAGGGCAAAAGCAAGGAAACAAAGGAGGGCAAAAGCAAGGAAACAAAGGAGGGCAAAAACAAGGAAACAAAGGAGGGCAAAAACAAGGAAACAGAGGAGGGCAAAAGCAAGGAAACAAAGGAGGGCAAAAACAAGGAAACAAAGGAGGGCAAAAGCAAGGAAACAAAGGAGGGCAAAAGCAAGGAAACAAAGGAGGGCAAAAACAAGGAAACAAAGGAGGGCAAAAGCAAGGAAACAAAGGAGGGCAAAAGCAAGGAAACAGAGGAAGGCAAAAGCAAGGAAACAAAGGAAGCAAAAGGAGAAACTAATATCTATAACTAATATCTATAACTAATATCTATAACTAATATCTATAACTATAAGTAATAACTAATACTATAGTAGTTACTGTGGTGGCGAGGGACAAGGTTACGGGTGTGACGCGACGGAAACCCGGCCTGCACAGTGTCGGGGTATTATGATAGTGAGTGTAGTTCAAGTTATTACAGGGTGGTAAATGATTGGCATGGACTCAGTCGTCAGGTAGTTAGTGCGGAGTCATTAGTTAGCTTTAAAAGGAGGCTGGATAAATTTATGGATGGGGGATGAAAGGTGGATGTAGGTAGTGTTAAGTAACAGGAACTACCACGTGTAGGTCTCCCGGCGTCTTGTAGCTTCCTTATTTTCTTATGTTCTTATTTTCTTATGTTCTTATGTTCTTATGTAATAGTACAAGTTCATCAAGACCGAAGAAAAGCGATGGGTCAGGTCAAAGGTGTAAAGGCTGATTCACACTGGCGTTTTTTCGACATTTTTATCTGACGAGAAGGGGTCTGGGTCTGGGTCTGTCATGATCGCAATAGGTTTTCAACAAAAATCACACACCGATCGCTTGGTTCTTTCAAGAGACCGAGTTCTCGTCAGATAAAAATGCCGAAAAAACGCCAGTGTGAATCAGCCTTAACTCTGGCTGACTTTTTCTACGTCTACGTATATTTCAATTAATTTATTTTCTTTCCAGACTTGAATGCGTGTTGCCCTGTGACTGGTAAATGGCCTCACCCTTCACCTGTGAGAGGAGTTTGTGAAGGACTTAGTGAGGACTTACCCAGCATGGGGAATGGTGAGTACTCCTTTCCATGTTCTGTAAATTTGTAACTGTATACGTGGTGTGGTGTAGTTGTTTAGGGCTGCGAGGATCCGTTGAGGAACCCTATGAGCCCTGGTGATGTCCTATGATGCTATCACAGGCGTGGTAGGTGTTCAGTCTTCCTCAGGATGACTCAGGTAAGGGCCCTAAGGCGGATGATAACGTGTCGTCGTGAGGGGTGGGGTGGATGTTGTTGGAGGGATATACAGTTGGCGAGTGGGATATACAACTGTACAAGTGTATAGGTATATATATTTTTTCGTGTTGCGTATATTTATGTATGCAGTGGGGGCGCTTCTTAAAGGTTCCACTGCGATATTTGTTTCTCCTGTCAAAAACTGGGAGATAGAAGATGAACTTACATCAGAAACAACACCATGAGCTCAATGACGAAGGATTTGCTGAAGTTCGTACAGAATGCAAACTAGTGTTACGCGTGAAATGTTTTTATGTTATCTTGATGCAAAACACGCATACAAGCTATTATGTATTTCATTTATGTAACTTCAACTGTGTGGCTCTGTATATCGCGAACACACACACACACACACACACACACACACACACACACACCCCACACACACACACACACACACACACACACACACACACACACACACACACACACACACCCCACACACACACACACACACACACACACACACACACACACACACACACACACCACACACACACACACACACACACACACACACACACACACACACACACAACACACACACACACACACACACACACACACACACACACACACACACACACAACACACAACACCACACACACACACACACACACACACACACACACACACACACACACACACACAACACACACACACACACACACACACACACACACACACACAGACACACAGACACACAGACACACACACACACACACACCACTGCAGCAAGAAGTACAAAATTAGAGAGAATACCAACCAGTGCATTACCTAACTGAAGATGCAATTGTCTCTCCTCCCTGATGGAATCCTTCGGTACTGACGAGCCATTAACCATTAACCTGCTCCTCCATACATTGTGCCGGGACAAAAGAGTAAGAGGAGGCGGAGGAAGAGCAGGAGGAGAGGAGGACATGAGCGGAGTGGGGAGACGTAGGTTGAAGAGGGAAAAAATCTTGCCGGGACTGAATGCTCGGTTCCTCATTGTCGTTCCGGGAGCCACGCGGGCTGGAGGGCCGACGAGGAGGCGGGAACGGCGGAGCGGGGGCGGGCGAGGGCGGGGAGCATATTCCCATCCGCCCCTGCCCCGCGCTGGATGGGATTACGTTACCTAGCCCCCTTCCCTTCCCTTCCCCAACCCTTCCCTCCCCAACCCTTCCCCCACCCCCTTAGATTCCTTAATTGTTTTCTGGGCTATACGAGGTACTTAGTGTGTGTGTCATAGAGAAGAGAGAGAGAGAGAGAGAGGAGAGAGAGAGAGAGAGAGAGAAGACCTTCGACCGAGCAGACACCCTCTCTTCTCTCTCTCTCTCTCTCTCTCTCTCTCTCTCTCTCTCTCTCTCTCTCTCTCTCTCTCCGGAAGGGTATCTCCTAAGATGTATTTTTCATTTAACTATAGTAAAAGTAAATCAGGTCATTAATTGATAAAATGACAATATATATTATCTAATAAAATTATATAACAATTTTTTGAAGGGGTAGGGGGGGAGTGTAAGATGTTAATTAAGAACCTCATGATAAGTGGTGTGGAAGGGAGCGTGTACCGTAGATAACACTATAGTCGCCAGGACGTTTCTTTTCGATTTACAAACGTTTGGTTGCGTTCATACTTACATTTCTACATCCACGATTTCAGGAAAGTTAGAAGGGGCTATCTGGAGAGTCTGTGTCATTTTGTGTCTTCATCTGTGTCATATTATGGCTATAGATGAGCAAATTACCAAATATCACCCGAGTGGCGACCATGGTAACGGCTACACCAAGGTCGCCAGCTAGTGTTTACGTCCTCCCGCCCGAAAGGTGATGAGCTGCTGTCTGTCGTCGCGCGAAAAAAAAACGAGTAGTGAAATTTGAAACCGTGTGTACTTGCAGATACAAAGCATAAAACAACGCTGAAACAGGGTAGATTATACAGTCATGATATAAACTGCTGTGTATCATCTTCAGTGGCACATAAAAATCAGTAGTGATGCTATAATTCGTAATATATGGCGGCTGGCGACATTATTGCAGGTGGCGACTGTAATGTTATCAACTAGAGAGAGAGAGAGAGAGAGAGAGAGAGAGAGAGAGAGAGAGAGAGAGAGAGAGAGAGAGAAGAGAAGAGAGAGAGAGAAGAGAAAAGAAGAAGGGAGAGAGAGAAGAGAGAGAGAGAGAGAGAAGAGAGAGAGAGAGAGAGAGAGAGAGAGAGAGAGAGAGAGAGAGAGAGAGAGAGAGAGAGAGAGAGTTACACAAATACGCTATGCAACTTTTAATTCATATTTTCAAACTAGTCTATAAAAAAAAGACTAAATAAAACAAACAATAATTTAGTTGATCAAGTAAATATTTAAAAAAAAAATAATGGTTTTCCGAAAGTCACAGATTTGTTTCTTAGTAAATAATAAAAATAATAAAAAGCCTACGGGCGCTATAGGCTCATATGTAAAAAAAAAATAGAAAATAGTGATCAGTGTTATTCTGATTTGCTGTAATTTTTTATTATATATATTCCCCGATTTATCAATAATAGAGTTAGTAGTAAGACGTAAGTGGGAGGGATCGCACGCGCCGCTCCGACCTGGCTACTTATATAAGGTAATTACTCTCTTTATATATGTAACTTATTTATGTCATTAGCTCTTGCACAACTTAATGATATGACCAATTAACACTATAGTACATGGTGATTAAAAGTGTGCATTGAATATATATAAATGTGACTATAAAATTTAATACATGAAATCATTTGAATGTTATAAAAAAAATCGGGCGAATATTTGAGTGTTTTTCATGTGCTTTATACGAAGAGTTGGGATATTTTTTAAACATGCCACATAACAAGCAGATAAAGTACTTATTAACACGTGGGTACTGTTAGAATTTTGGTGAAAGGTAAAGGAAGTAGATAAGAATATAGCAAGTTGTAAGGGAATTAGCATTTTTTAGTATTTCGCGCAGCCTATTTGTTATTTGAGCCGTTGACATCGTAATATTTAAACCTTATTCTCTTCTCTCTCTCTCTCTCTCTCTCTCTCTCTCTCTCTCTCTCTCTCTCTCTCTCTCTCTCTCTCTCTCTCTCAGTCTAGGAACAGTGCTCTCTCTCTCTCTCTCAGTCTAGGAACAGTGCTCTCCCTTTTCTCTCTCTCTCTCTCTCTCTCTCTCTCTCTCTCTCTCTCGCTCTCTCTCTCTCTCCTCTCTCTCTCTCTCTCTCCTCTCTCTTCTCTTCTCCTCTCTCAGTTCTAGAACGTGCTCTTCTCTTTCTCTCAGTCTAGACGTGCTCTCTCTCTCTCTCCTCTACTCTCTCCCCTTCTCTCTCTCTCTCTCTCTCTCATCTCTCTCTCTTCTCTCTCTCCCTCTCAGTCTGGAACAGTTTTCTCTCTTTCTCTCAGTCTGAACATCTCCTCTCTCTCTCTCTCTCTCTCTCTCTCTCTCTCTCTCTCTCTCTCTCTCTCTCCTCTTCTCTCTCTCTCTCTCTCTCTCTCTCTCTCTCTCTCTCTCTCTCTCTCAGTCTAGAAACTGCTCTCTCTCTCTTTCTCTCAGTCTAGGAACAGTGCTCTCTCTCACCGCTGTGGTGGAGGTGGTAGAGTAGATGAGATGATCATGGTAGGTGTGCCCCGTCAAGCAGTGCGGTAGGACAGTAGTAGTGTGTCGCCATGGGTTGCAGGCTGCCAGGGTGGGCGGGAGCGTGGGTGGCGGTAGTGGTGGTGGGCGGGCAGCGGGAGTACATGCCTGGATCGGGGTGCAGTCAGTTCGTACACAAGTTGTTTCGTACACCAGTAGATTCGTACACCAAAAAGTTGTTTCGTAGTCTATATGAAACCATAGTCGTTTCGTACACACAGCTCAGAGTTGAACTTGATTACTACCGTAGATAACACTAAAGTCGCCAGGACAACGTTTTTATTTTATTTACAGACGTGTGGTGGCGTTAATACTTACATTTCTACATCCATGATTTCAGGAAAGTTAGAAGGGGCTATCTGGAGAGTCTGTGTCAATTTGTGTCTTCATCTGTGTCATAGTATGGCTATAAATGAACACATTACAAAAATAAAACCGAGTGGCGACGTTGATAACGGGCTACACTAAGGTCGCCATCTAGTGTTTATGCTAAGAGTGTCCTCCCGCCGTCGTCGTCGCCCGAAAAAAAAACGAGTAGTGAAATTTGAAACCGTATATACTTGCAGATAAAAAGCATAAAACAACGCTGAAACAGGGTAGATTATACAGTCATGATATAAACTACTGTGTATCATCTTCAGTGGCACATACAAATCAGTAGTGAAGCTATAATTCGTAAAATTTGGCGCCTGGCGACATTATTGCAGCTGGCGACTAAAGTGTTATCTACGGTATAATTACGAAACGGCACCAGATATGTACAAAAAAACTCCAAATCAGTGTAAGAAACAACTAACAAAACCTGGGTACGAAACAACTTGTGTACGAAACTCCCTGTAACCCCTGGATCAACGTACGCGCTGTGCTTGTCTCGTCTCATCAACCTATACGTAGTGTGTGGTGTATGATACCAGCCTCTGTTTCCCTCCTTCCTGCACCCCCTGCACGCCAGAACCCCCGTGAAGGGCACCCCCGCCATGAGGACCCCTGCCATGCCGTGCCGCGAGACCCCCTGCGTGCCCCTGTGTGCCGTGGTGGTGGCGGTGGTGGTAGTGGTCGGGGACGTGGCCACCCTGTGCTACGGCTACACCCACGGCGGCGACGCGGGTGAGAGCGAAGGTGAGGGCGTGGGTTGGCAGCTGCTGTTGGGCGGCGCGGTGCTGGGCTCCGTGCTGGTGGTGCCTGTAGCGGGCCACTTCCTCTCTCTCGGCGCCGAGGGCCTCCTGGAGCTGTGGTTCAGTGTGCACGTCACCTACACGGACGACTGGGCGCGTGAGGCCGTGGTGGTGCTGTACAGCGTGCAGCTACAGCCCCTGGTGGACGCCCTGGGCCTGGCTCCCTCCGCGGCCCTGGCGAGGGACGCCGCCTACTGGTGGTGGTTCGCCCAGGGACTGCTGCTGGTGGCCCTCGTGCGCTGCCTCATGACCGCCGGTACCCAGGAGGACTCACTGGAGGAGGAGGAGGGCGAGGAGGGCTGTGAGGGGCCTGAGGCGGTGGTGGGGGACGGCGGGACCACCGTGGCCCTCCCAGCCCCGCCCCATGTCAGCCCCGCGGCACTGACCCCCCCGCCCGTTGTCGCCACCACCATCACCATCGAGGAAGTCCATTGAAGTGCTGAAAAAAGGAGAAAAGAGAACAATTTGCAGAATCAGACAAGTTGTGATAGTTTTATAACACCGGGTGTACGGAGACCACGCCCACGCCCACGTCCACGCCCCTTCTACAGTGCCTTAATGTCTCTTGTTGATTTGTACAATTCATAGAATCCAGTTTTTGTATCAGTTTGAATAACCATTTGATGACAAACAGATCGAGTCTTATCATTCCACCTTTGCTACTTATACTACTACGTTCATCAATACAACCAATTTTTTAGCAATCAATAACCAATCAATCAATCAATTTTATAGCAATCAATAACCAATCAATCAATCAATTTTATAGCAATCAATAACCAATCAATCAATCAATTTTATAGCAATTAATAACCAATCAATCAATCAATACAACCAATTTTATAGCAATCAATAACCAATCAATCAATCAATTTTATAGCAATCAATAACCAATCAATCAATCAATTTTATAGCAATTAATAACCAATCAATCAATCAATACAACCAATTTTATAGCAATCAATAACCAATCAATACAACCAATTTTATAGCAATCAATAACCAATCAATACAACCAATTTTATAGCAATCAATAACCAATCAATACAACCAATTTTATAGCAATCAATAACCAATCAATACAACCAATTTTATAGCAATCAATAACCAATCAATACAACCAATTTTATAGCAATCAATAACCAATCAATACAACCAATTTTATAGCAATCAATAACCAATCAATACAACCAATTTTATAGCAATCAATAACCAATCAATACAACCAATTTTATAGCAATCAATAACCAATCAATACAACCAATTTTATAGCAATCAATAACCAATCAATACAACCAATTTTATAGCAATCAATAACCAATCAATACAAGCAATCTTATTATATGCATCAGCACAGCCTCACTCCCACCACCCCATTGACACCCTCACCCGGGCACCCCACACACACCCTCGCTCTATTATCTTTGTTTTGTTTTCTGCCTCCACTGCATTTACATCCTATTATATCTCGTACGTCTCAACACATATTTTTAAAGATTTTCCTTGCACATATCTCTCTCTCTCTCTCTCTCTCTCTCTCTCTCTCTCTCTCTCTCTCTCTCTCTCTCTCTCTCTCTCTCTCTCTCTCTCTCTCTCTCTCTCTCTCTCTCTCACTCTTTCTCTCTCGCTGTGTGTGTGTGTGTGTGTGTGTGTGTGTGTGTGTGTGTGTGTGTGTGTTAAGACTTCAGCTGTGATGAATATAGCAAGTTTAAATGCTCCTACTTTTAATATGCGTGGCGTGTGAAATGAAATAGATGAATAGATATACTTTGCTATGACGGAGACGATCGATGCCATTGTAGTGACTTAAACATAGATACGGTAAACTACGACCTGCCTTCTGTCCGAATACAATAACAGAGAGACATGTATATCTTTTTTTTATTAGCAGTCGTATTAACAGAAGTGGCGGTGAGGCATCAACAGGGACACAAACAGATCTTTTTAACACGGGTCGTATTAACAGAAGTGGCGGTGAGGCATCAACAGTGACACAAACAGATCTTTTTAACACGGGTCGTATTAACAGAAGTGGCGGTGAGGCATCAACAGTGACACAAACAGATCTTTTTAACACGGGTCGTAGTAACAGAAGTGGCGGTGAGGCATCAACAGTGACACAAACAGATCTTTTTAACACGGTCGTATTAACAGAAGTGGCGGTGAGGCATCAACAGGGACACAAACAGATCTTTTTAACACGGGTCGTATTAACAGAAGTGGCGGTGAGGCATCAACAGGGACACAAACAGATCTTTTTAACACGGGTCGTATTAACAGAAGTGGCGGTGAGGCATCAACAGAGACACAAACAGATCTTTTTAACACGGGTCGTATTAACAGAAGTGGCGGTGAGGCATCAACAGAGACACAAACAGATCTTTTTAACACGGGTCGTAGTAACAGAAGTGGCGGTGAGGCATCAACAGGGACACAAACAGATCTTTTTAACACGGGTCGTATTAACAGAAGTGGCGGTGAGGCATCAACAGGGACACAAACAGATCTTTTTAACACGGGTCGTATTAACAGAAGTGGCGGTGAGGCATCAACAGAGACACAAACAGATCTTTTTAACACGAGTCGTAGTAACAGCAGTGGCGGTGAGGCATCGTATATAGCCGGCAACATGGCTTGATCCGAAGTAACAGAAATCATAACAGAAACAGAAAAATAAAAATAAAAAGAAGAAAGAAAGAAAAAAGAAAAAAAATTAAAAACGGAAAAATTATAATATATACTAAAGAAGAGAGAGAGAGAGAGAGAGAGAGAGAGAGAGAGGAGAGAGAGAGAGAGAGAGAGAGAGAGAGAGAGAGAGAGAGAGAGAGAGACTGACGTTTAAAAACTCACTACTAAAGAAAGAAAGAAAGAAAGAAAAGTAGAAAATAAAAAATAAAAAAGGAAAAAGATAAAAAAGAAAGAATGGGGAAAGAAAACGAAAGAAAAAAGAAAGAAATCTATCCCTTCTAGGTTATCTAAACATTCCATACGCGCGTAGAAATTAAATAAAGTAGCTCAAAACACGTAATACAAAAAGGATCATTCCAACTTCAGGTAAAAATCGGAATTCAGTCATTAAAATCTTGTCGCATTTTTTAGTATCATTGGCTGTAGAATATTGTTTCCCTATGAAGTTGTCCCTTAGCTCATTAGGGTTATCAATGACCTGATGATTTGGGATTATTTTTTGTGTGTGTAATTAGATGTATATGGTACGTTTAAATGGTTTATAAAAAGATGGGAGAGTCTGTTACATGATTTATTATTTTAGCATTGTCTCTTTATACATACATACATACATACATACATACATACATACAATAACATACATACATACATACATACATACATACATACATACATACATACATACATACATACATACATAACATACTACAAAACATACATACATACATACATACATACATACATACATAACATACAATACATACATACATACATACATACATACATACTACATACATACATACATACATACATACATACATACATACATACAATAACATACAATAACATACATACATACATACATACAATAACATACATACAATAACATACATACATACATACATACATACATACAATAACATACAATAACATACATACATACATACATACATACATACATACATACATACATACATACAATAACATACAATAACATACATACATACATACATACATACAATAACATACATACATACATACATACATACATACATACATACATACATACATACATACATACATACATACAATAACATACATACATACATACATACATACATACATACATACATACAATAACATACATACATACATACATACATACACACATACTCGTTACTAGGTTGACTTTTTAAACATGTGTCAGTCTCTCTCTCTCTCTCTCTCTCTCTCTCTCTCTCTCTCTCTCTCTCTCTCTCTCTCTCTCTCTCTCTCTCTCTCTCTCTCTCTCTCTCTCTCTCTCTCTCTCTCTCTCTCTCTCTCTCTCTCTCTCTCTCTCTCTCTCTCTCTCTCTCTCTCTCTCTCTCTCTTATATATATATATAATATATATATATATATATATATATATATATATATATATCTCACACACATACACACACACACACACACACACACACATAAATACTCGTTATTTGGTTGAATTTTTAAATATGTCAGTCTCTATCTTTTTCTCTCTCTTTTTCTACATATGTTTGTGTTTGTGTATGTATGTATGTATGTGTGCATGTATATATTAATTTATATTCCCTGCTGGCGGGCAAGAGAACACTGCATTCAATGTATTGTTCACAGTGCAGCAAAAATAATTTTGTATCACTCGAAACTTTGTGGCAGCCAGGCGAGATTATTTTGCAAATCCCCAAATCCGCCCCTGATGAGCGGGGCTGACGTATTGAGTGTGGCGGGGCGAGGGCGGCAGTCATCAGGGGCCCGACTACTTACACGGGTACTCTCTTGATCATAGGTAGTCAGTTACTCATAGGTAGTTAGAAGGTTGTTAGCACTACCTGTTAAAAAAGTTAGTTGGTTGT
>JACEEZ010000983.1:112500-127500 GCA_016584305.1 Chionoecetes opilio | reverse complement strand
GTGTGTGGTGTTGGTGGTGGTGTGGTGTGGTGGGTGGTGGTGTGGGGGTGGTGTGTGTGGTGGTGGGTGTGGTGGTGGTAGTGGTGGTGGTGTTGTAGGTGGTGGGTGGGTGGGCGGGTGGTGTGGTGGTGGTGGTGTGGTGTGTGTGGTGGTGTGTGTGTGGTGGTGGTGTGTAGTGGTGGTGGGTTGGGGTGGTGGTAGTGTGTGGTGGTGTAGTAGTAGTGGTGGTGGTGGGTGGGTAGTGGTGGTGTGTAGTAGTGGTGGTGGTGTAGTAGTGGGTGTGTGTATGGTGGTGTGTGGTGTAGTAGTAGTGGTGGTGTAGTAGTGTGTGGTGGTGGGGGGGGTGGTGGGTGGTGGTGTGTGTGGTGGTGTGGTGGTGTAGTGTGGGTGGTGATGGTGTGGTGAGTGGTGGTGTAGTAGTAGTGTGGTGTGTAGTAGTGTGTGTGGTGTGTTGGTGGTGTTAGTGTGGGTGTGGTGAGATGGTGTGTAGGTGGTGGTGGTGTGTAGTGGTGGTGTGTAGTAGTGGTGGTGATGGTAGTAGTAGTGGTGGTGTAGTAGTGGTGGTTGTGTAGTTGGTGGTGTGAGTGGTGTGGTTGTAGTAGTGGTTGTGAGTGAGTGGTGGTGTAGTGTAGCTGGTGATGTTGGAGACGTATAAAAAAAAGCTAGTTCCCAGCAGCGTGGTATGAGCCGCGCAGATCTGTGTGGTGTGAACTTAGGAATATCATCACTCTGATTGTTCAAACCCAGCTGTGATTGAAACATACATAAAAAACAAAACAAACACACAACACACTCCACACGTGATATGAGCGCCCAGAACCCAACCACAAACAACAACAACAACAACCGACGAACTTTCATGTATTCGGACCATACTTACACACACACACACACACACACACACACACACACACGACACACACAACACACACACACACACACACACACCACACACACCCAAGGAATGGAAGATATGGAGATCGGACCATACTTCATGCACACACACACACACACACACACACACTCACACACACACACACAACACAACACACAACAACAGTGACCTCAAAACCACACACACCATCATTATTACTACTCCTATCACTATTATTATTAGCTCTATTGTCATTACTACTATTATCATCATTATTATTGTTATTCTATCATATTTTCCTGATTAACCTGAAACATACACACACACACACACACACACACACACACACACACACACACACACACACACACACACACACACACACACACACACACACACACACACACACACACACACACACACACACACACACACACACACACACACACACACACACACACACACACACACACACACACTATTATTCTTACTATTCCTATCACTATTATTATTACCTCTTATCATTACTATCATTATTATTAGTATTAGTATTGTTATTTCTATCAGATTTCCCTGCTTCACCTGACATAAGGAAGGCTGTATAGTATCTCAGACAGGTCAAACAAAGGCAGGTGTGACGGTGCCTTATCTGCCGACACATTTGCATATCACTCGTGTGGGTATTTGCATTTTATAATTGAATCTCTGTGTCCAGTTGAAGATATTACTAATGTGCCGGAAAAATAGTTATATTCGCGCTTCTGACTTGCGTGCTATGAGCCTACTTAAATTTTTGCCTGTGGGTTGAGTTCGTCTTAGTGTTTATTGCGATGTATTTCAGGTGTTTAGAGGACATTTGTTAAGGAATGATAGGGGTAAGATATTTATTAAGTCATATATTGCACCGTAGGATAATAGCCTACTTAAATTTTTGCCTATGGGTTTAGGTTGTGTTAGTGGTTATTGCGATGTATTGAAGGTGTTTGATGGACAATATGGTAAGGAATGAGAGACGTAAGAGTGGGTATTAAGTCCTATATTGCACCGTAGGGATAATAACGTAGGGATAAAAAGCCTATTTAACTTTTTGCCTGTGAGTTAAGGTTGTGTTAGTGTTTGTTGTGATGCATTGAAGGTGTTTGGTGGACAATTATAGGGTAAGGAAGGATGAGTGTAAGAGTGGGTATGAAGTGTAAGAGTTGGTAAGACTTGCGTTTGATGAGCCTACTTTTTGCCTACTCTACTTTGAGCCTACTTTTTGCCTGTGGGATGAGGTTGTTTTAGTGTGTATTGTGATGTATTTGAGGTGCTTTACGAACTTTTTTTTTTTTTTTTTTTTTACATCACAAAGGACTGGCCAAGGGCAAAAAAAAAAAAAGTAGCAAAAAGTCCGCTTAGTTGCCAGTCCCTATAAAGAAGACAGTAAGAGAATATAAAAAGGGGTGATGGGCCAATTTAGGGTAATAATGGAGGAGAGTTTAACGGTCGTTTTCAGAGACACCAACTACTTTTTCTTGGCCTACAATAGGTGCTTGTTCTAATGGTGCTAGTTTTATTTTGCGCAAACCAAAAAAAAAAAAAAATGAAAAAAATGAAAGAAAAAAAATGAAACCTAACCTAACCTTATGTTTTAATGTAACCTAACCTAACCCAACCTAACCTAACCTAACCTTACCTAACCTTACAGGTTTTAAAGAAACCTGACCTAACCTTACAGGTTTTAAAGAAACCTGACCTAACCTTAACCACAAAATATACTTTTTTTTTTTTTTTTTTTTTGGTTTGCGCAAAATAAAACTAGCAACATTAGAACAAGCACCTATTGTAGGCCAAGAAAAAATAGTTGGTGTCTCTGAAAACGACCGTGAAACTCTCCTCCATTATAACCCAATTTAGTTCGGGAGGTGTCTTGTTACTCCTCTCTTGAAAATATTTAAGTCGTAGAAGGGAAAATGAAACAGAAAGAGAGTTCCAGAGTCTACCAGTGAAGGGGATGAAAGAGTGAAGATACTGGTTAACTCTTGCATTAGGAAGATGGACAGAATAGGGATGAGAGTGAGTATGAAGGTGTGATTTCATACCAACTCTTACACTCATCATTCCTCTTAAATACTTTGAGGAGAGGAGTAACAAGACATCTCCCGAACTAAATTGGTCCACTCCCCCCTTTTTAAATTCTCTTACTGTCTTCTTTATAGGGACTGGCAATTTAGTGGGCATTTTGTGACTTTTTTTTTTTTTTATCCCTTGGCCAGTCCTTTGTGATGTAAAAAAAAAAAAAAAAAAAATATTGTTCGTAAAGCACCTCAAATACATCACAATACACACTAAAACAACCTCATCCCACAGGCAAAAGTAGGCTCAAAGTAGAGTAGGCAAGAAGTAGGCTCATCAAACGCAAGTCTTACCAACTCCTACACTTCATACCCACTCTTACACTCATCCTTCCTTACCCTATAATTGTCCACCAAACACCTTCAATGCATCACAACAAACACTAACACAACCTTAACTCACAGGCAAAAAGTTAAATAGGCTTTTAATCCCTACGTTATTATCCCTACGGTGCAATATAGGACTTAATACCCACTCTTACGTCTCTCATTCCTTACCATATTGTCCATCAAACACCTTCAATACATCGCAATAACCACTAACACAACCTAAACCCATAGGCAAAAATTTAAGTAGACTATTATCCTACGGTGCAATATATGACTTAATAAATATCTTACCCCTATCATTCCTTAACAAATTGTCCTCTAAACACCTTCAATGCATCACAATAAACACTAACACAGCCTTAACCAATAGGCAAAAATTTAAATAGGCTATTATTTTATTATCATTTGTGAAAAAAACCAAAAGCCGTATGGATAGCAGCGCATTACCATCACATCACTTCTTTATACACAGATATTCCGTGTGGCCTCAGAGATCAACTTACCGGTGTTAAAAGCGACAATTTCGGCCTTATTATATATTCCGTACATGTGTTTTCCTAAAGCGTGCCGCGCATCACGATTACAAAAATGCCGCACTGCAAAATATGTTGTAAAAATATACAACAAAATGTATCGTATGTAAAAAATAATGGTTTAACTGCACATATAGGTACTCATAATAGTTAATAATACTTAATAATACGAATAATACTTAACCCCTTCACGCCCAGATCTTTCCTTTGCTATAAAAAAATCCGTATGTTATTAGCTATAAAATTACGAAAAGTAACTGAATACACCAAATTAGTTAGTGGGCAAGGATACTAAACAGGTCATTATCTATAAAATATTGCTTGTATTCACTAAAAATCGTCTAGTTGTACCCAAATTACAATGGAAATTACGTTCTGGGTCTCAAGGGGTATATGACTCTCATGATATATAGTAGAGTAATTGATAAAACTTTCATCGGACTCAAGTTTGTGAATGAATAATCTGATTTAAACTCTATTGTCTATTGAAACATGCAGTGAATATGATAATGCAATGCAGAAATAGTATCCAGCGACAAACATAACCATGGCGACATAGCTTAGATTAGATTAGATATTTATTGACCACAAAAAATACAAATATACGATGCGGCAATGTTGCCATGGTCCGTGGTCTATATATTAACCATAAAAAACTACATTTGCAAAACAAGAAGACTTAACATAACAAAACAAAAAAAAAAAAAAAGACCTTACCCATAATACTAGAATAATGTCTATAGATACAAATCCCACTTGCGCAATAAAAGGGGATAAAATACAAACATTTCAAGTAAAAAGTAAAAAGAGCCTATACAAAATAATTAGCTTAACACCAAGTAAATTTTAGCAGTTAAAATAGCATAATCGCATTAAAAGACAATAAAATACCACTATAAATGACTACACGCAAGAACAGCTACAAACACATGAAACAACAAGCGAAGGATCCTGAACAGATAAGACAACAATTTAAACATATAATTCTAATTCTAAAATGAAATACACACTTAGACAGAGACAGGTTACCGTTTCATCCTGCATTCTTCTTAATCATTTCTTCTCTGATACATTCCTGATGCAATTTCTGTGATCAAATAAATGATGCAAAACACAAAATGTAACGCTGTGCTGCTACACTCTTAGAAAAAAAGGGTAGGAAAAGGGTAGAAAAAGGGTGTTTATAGTGATGAAATACTGCTACCCTTACAAATATACCCTTTTGCAACCCTAAATATACCCTTTTCAAACCCCAAATGTACCCTTTCTCAACCCTTTCATCTAAAAAGGGTAGATAAAGGGTAGATGAAGGGTATAATCGGCAGCATCTACCCTCCAGCCTGGACATAGGGTATAAAAAGGGTAGTGATGGTGCGATGTAACAATTCTACCCTTAATATACCCCCCATTTCTGAGAGTGTATAGTTTCCTGCGACAAATATAAACATACATGCGCTAAGACAGACACACGCTATGGTATATGGTAGTAATAACGTGTCATCATGCACTGTTTGAAGTAGCCCGTTGTGTAGGTGACATCATAGGCGAGCAGCATAAACTCCCGCGTCAAATAAAATACAGATGTTTCCAGCATATCCTTCTAAAAATCAGAGTTATTTCAAATCACACAAACCATCGTGCCAAAAAACTACAGCCAAGAGCCCAAAACGAGTAGCAAATGGTGATGACCTTATAGGTAGCAACACAAACTCTCGTCATATGAAATAGAGATGTATGTATTCAGCACGTACAACAAGCTTTACGTTCAACACTGCAATCATTATGTAAGTAATTCAACATAGACCAAGCTGCTAATATGACCAGTAACATACCAATACATTAAGCAGGATTATACATTCATATGTCTTCACGTTAAAACAAAATACAACGTTAAGTAAATTATACGATTTTTTTTATCCGTCACAAAGCCAAAAAAAACTACTGTAATCAAAGGCCAAAAAAAACTGCTGTAGTCAAAGGCCAAAAAACTGCTGTAGTCAAAGGCCAAAAAAAACTGCTGTAGTCAAAGGCCAAAAAAAACTGCTGTAGTCAAAGGCCAAAAAAAACTGCTGTAGTCAAAGGCCAAAAAAGCTGCTGTAGTCAAAGGCCAAAAAAACTACTGTAGTCAAAGGCCAAAAAAACTACTGTAGTCAAAGGCCAAAAAACTACTGTAGTCGAAGGCCAAAAAAACTACTGTAGTCAAAGGCCAAAAAAACTACTGTAGTCAAAGGCCAAAAAAACTACTGTAGTCAAAGGCTAAAAAAGCTACTGTAGTCAAAGGCCAAAAAAACTACTGTAGTCAAAGGCCAAAAAAACTACTGTAGTCAAAGGGCAAAAAAACTACTGTAGTCAAAGGCCAAAAAGCTACTGTAGTCAAAGGCCAAAAAACTACTGTAGTCAAAGACAAACTCTGTAGCCAAAGCCAAAAAACTACTGTAGTCAAAGGCCAAAAAAACTACTGTAGTCAAAGGCCAAAAAACTACTGTAGTCAAGGCAAAAAAACTACTGTAGTCAAAGGCCAAAAAACTACTGTAGTCAAAGGCCAAAAAAACTACTGTAGTCAAAGGCCAAAAAAACTACTGTAGTCAAAGGCCAAAAAAACTACTGTAGTCAAAGGCCAAAAAAACTACTGTAGTCAAAGGCCAAAAAAACTACTGTAGTCAAAGGCCAAAAAACTACTGTAGTCAAAGGCCAAAAAAACTACTGTAGTCAAAGGCCAAAAAAACTACTGTAGTCAAAGGCCAAAAAACTACTGTAGTCAAAGGCCAAAAAAACTACTGTAGTCAAAGGCCAAAAAACTACTATAGTCAAAGGCCAAAAAACTACTGTAGTCAAAGGCCAAAAAACTACTGTAGTCAAAGGCCAAAAAACTGCTGTAGTCAAAGGCCAAAAAACTACTGTAGTCAAAGGCCAAAAAACTACTGTAGTCAAAGGCCAAAAAACTACTGTAGTCAAATGCCAAAAAAGCTGCTGTAGTCAAAGGCCAAAAAAACTGCTGTAGTCAAAGGCCAAAAAAACTGCTGTAGTCAAAGGCCAAAAAAACTGCTGTAGTCAAAGGCCAAAAAAACTGCTGTAGTCAAAGGCCAAAAAAACTACTGTAGTCAAAGGCCAAAAATTGGTAGCAAACGATTATGCGATTTTTTTCAGCCCAAAAATAAAAAAATAAAGTCAAAAAGCCAAAAACTAGTAGTAATTATTCCTCTATTCCTCTCACTCTTATCTTGTGGAAAAAAAAAAAAAAAATGTCACACTGCCAAAAAATATAGTCTATTTTATTTATTATGGTCAAAATGCACTAAGGAAGCCACGCCCCCTGCCTCCCCTTCTATTCTACGGGGCAGCTGATTGGTGCATTCCTCGTATCATCACTACCAATCACAATATCTTCACTACTTAACAGCGCGTGACCACTGGACAGAGCAATCTTCACTACACAGGGTGACAAAATAAAAAAAAACTTTGTAATGAAGATTGCTCTGTCCTGTGGTCACGCGCTGTTAAGTAGTGAAGATATTGTGATTGGTAGTGATGATACGAGGAATGCACCAATCAGCTGCCCCGTAGAATAGAAGGGGAGGCAGGGGGCGTGGCTTCCTTACTGCATTTTGACCATCTTATTATATTAATAAAAGCGAAAGTGTGTGTGTATGTCTGTGTGTGTGTGTGTGTGGTATAGGTTCCGCCCCCCATGGCGGAATCCCACCATATACCACATTTTTGGAACCAGGTTGACCAGGGGAAGGTTTTAAGCCCACTTATGAGATGATCCAATCACTTTTTTTTTTTTTTTCTTTTTTTACCAGCCTATTAGCGATAATTGTGAAAAAAGTGGGTTGCGAGAATTGAGGAAGCCTTGATGTAAGGTGATGGGTAATGGGTGAGTGAATGGGTGGGGTGATGGGTAATGGGTGTGGGGTGATGGGTGAGTGAATGGGTGAGGGAATAGATGGGGGGTGATGGGCAATGGGTGAGTGAATGGGTGTGTGGTGATGGGTATAATGGGTGAGTGAATGGGTGGGGGGTGATGGGTAATGGGTGAGTGAATGGGTGGGGGGTGATGGGTAATGGGTGAGTGAATGGGTTGGGGGTGATGTGAATGGGTTGGCGTTAATACATACATTTCTACATCCATGATTTCAGGAAAGTTAGAAGGGGTTATCTGGAGAGTCTGTGTTTGGTGGGCCGAAGGCCCACCAAACACAGGTGGTGGGCCGAAGGCCCACCAATAGCCCTCCGCAGGAGCTAGCCAAAAAGTCCGCCCGGAGGGCGGCTTTGCGGCTAGTAATAAATAAAATAGACTATAGTAGCAAATTAATGATCTTTTATTCCTTTCACTCTAACTTACACGTGGCACTTCATAAAGGAGCCAGGGTTATATCCCCGGCAAATGTCTTAATTAGAGTTGATCCTATAATCGTCCCGCACTCCATCTTGTGTGTGTGTGTGTGTGTGTGTGTGTGTGTGTGTGTGTGTGTGTGTGTGTTGTGTGTGTGTCTGTGTGTGTGTGTGTCTGTGTGTCTGTGTCTGTGTGTCTGTGTGTGTGTGTGTGTGTAAAGTAATGACAAATACATCAACACGATTATAAATGATTCATATTCCTTCACTTTAAAAACAAAACAATGATACGCAGAGTTATACCAATTTTTCTCCGTCACAAAATCCCAAAAAAACTAGTCAAAGGCGAAACACTAGTAGCAAACGATTAGGCTATAAGATTTTTTCTGTCACAAAACCAAAAAGAAAACTAGTCAAAAGCCAAATTAGTAGCAAAAATGAATGATATTTTACTCCTCTCACTCTTACACGTGGCACTTCATAAAGGAGCAATGGTTATATCCCCGGCAAATGTCTTAATTAGCTCTGATCGTATAATCGTCCCGCACTCGCTTAGCTCGCTCCCTCATCGCGGGGCGGGGCTGCGCGCGACATGTGGAGACACGCGCGCTAATGA
This sequence comes from Chionoecetes opilio, assembly GCA_016584305.1. Lineage (NCBI taxonomy): Eukaryota > Metazoa > Arthropoda > Malacostraca > Decapoda > Majidae > Chionoecetes > Chionoecetes opilio. The sequence goes on along the minus strand of JACEEZ010000983.1, from coordinate 118,698 downwards.
AGGAAATAAACGAGCCGGAAAATTACCCCGGGCGCTGAGTGTGTGTGGCCGTTCATTAAGCCGGCTGTAGGGATCATGCCTATTCATCTTACAGTAATTACATGAATGATTCACACGCACCACACCACTGCGTTTTGGATGTTGCGTAAAGACCATATTATCTGGATTAACAGGGTTTTAGAAGAGGAGAAAAGTAAAGAAGCGTAAAGAAGAGATATTTTAGATAGATATATGAGAGAGAGAGAGAGAGAGAGAGAGAGAGAGAGAGAGAGAGAGAGAGAGAGAGAGAGAGAGAGAGAGAGAGAGAGAGAGAGAGAGAGAGAGAGAGAGAGAGAGAGAGAGAGAGAGAGAGAGAGAGAGAGAGAGAGAGAGAGATTTTTTTTGTTTTGATTAATTTATTACGCCCATGCACAGGCGGCAGGCACTCAAATACACAGTGAACAGGGTAAATGTCACAGGACATAAGGACAATAAACATGAAATATGACAAGACAAGACAAGAAACATGAAGCCCAATACACATTGTTACACACACAAAGACTCACACAACAAAACACAATACACACAACAAAAGGAATCACAGTGACCTGCAGGGCACTACTCAGCAGCCACCGAATCGTGGGTGGCGAACAAGGATGGTGTCCAAGTTGTCGTGCACGAGCAGGAAGCGGCATATTTCCGTGAGCGGCAGTCCTCGCGGCAGCATGTCACGTACCACGTGACAGTGGAGGCAATAGTGTGCCAAAGTGTTGGAAGAGGGTGCATCACACAGTTGGCAGGATGTAAAGTGAGGCTCCTCGGCCATACCAGCAACTTGCCACACGGGCCGATAACCAAGCCGCAGCCGAGCCGAGACCACATTGTGCCTGCGAACCATGAGGCCCCGACGACGATACTTATAACGGTGTGCACGGATAACGTCATAGTGCTGGATCGAGACACTATCGCCTCTCTGGGTGTCCCTAGAACGGGCTGTGGAGAGCAGAGCGTCCGAGCGGAGCCTTGCCCGATAACAGAGCAGAGAGGGTGACGGCCCGTTACCGTTGGGCGGCAGACCACAGGCTGCCTTCGCCAAACCGTCCACTGTGTCGCTGTGGGAGAGGCCCACATGTGAAGGGATCCACAAAAAAATAATATCCAATGAACGTTCAAACACTACCGTTAACAGAGTCAAGACTTGTAAAACAATTTGGGAACAAGGTTTCGGAGCCGTAAGAGACTGAAGGGCTGACTGCGAGTCACATATCACCACCCCATTGAGTCCTCTCTGACAAAGGAGTGTTACAGCATCAAGGACACCCTGCAGCTCACAGAACGTAGAGCTGGAGCAGGCAGGTAGGCGTCGGCCAACCCATCCTCCCCCCGGCGGTTCCATGTCAGGGGAGAAAACCGCGCTCCCCGCCCGACCATCTGACGGTAAGGAACCATCGGTGTAGACGCGGTGTGACACCGGGACAGAGGAGGACGCCGCTTCTATCGCCTCCAGAGCAAGCTGCCGCTGCAAGACGGGGAGTGCCGCCTTCGAAGTTGGAGTGTAGCGAACCGCCGGGACGGGAGCCAGCCAGGGTGGAGGACCAGGAACAAAAACCTCCTCAGGAACGGTAACATTAAGTCTAAGGAGGAGAGAACACACAGTTTTGATAAGAGTGCGACCACCAGGCTGGATTCGGGGTATGGGTGAGGGAGGTCCCAGGGCAGTCCTAATAACACGAGAATAATGAGGGGCGAGACGGGGAGAACGGAGACATTTGATAGTGAGATATGAGACGTTTGAGTGGATCCTCTCAGTGATGGGGGGAAGCTTAAGTTCTGTCTGCATATTAACTATCCTAGTTGACAGGGAACAACCTAAAATAAATCTCATCACATTGTTTTGAAACCTCTCTAAGGGCACCAGGGAAGTCCTGGGAAGCTGAATTAAGGCAGGGGAGAGGTAGTCAACTACCGAGCGTATGAACGACACGTAAAGAGTTCTAGCTAAGGGTATAGAAATACCGTCCGCTTTGGTGGCGAGTGACTTGAGAGGAGCGAAGCGCTTCTGAAGCCGATCCAGGAGGCCTCGGATGACAGGGTGAACACGTTGTGCTGGGGTGGCTCGAGGGATCCGGACTGGGGCTCCAAGGTAGACATACTGCGTGCAGAGCGGGATGATACAGGCACCGATCGAGAACACTGGAAGCAAACCTTGCCGGCGGAGAGAGAACACTCGACTCTTCTCGGGAGAAATCATCAGACCACAAGCGGAAGCTGCCATGAAGAATGAGTCAAGATGACGCTGTAGATCGCCTGGGGAGGTAGAATGGATACAAATGTCATCAGCATAACAGGTGACCGATGTTCCCGGGGTGGTAGGTAAAAGAGAGAGTAACCGATGCATGAGGATATTAAAAAGGAACGGGCTGAGAACACCGCCCTGTGGAGTCCCTAATTCGAAGCTTCGAGCGGTACTATAAACACCCTTAAAGAATACTTTGGAGGTCCTGGAGCCGAGGTAGACCCGTATCCATTTTAAGAGACGCCCCTTAACACCAAAGTCAACTAGTTGATCCAGAATGACGTCTTTGTTCGCAACATCAAACGCACTCTTCAGATCAATAAATGCAACCACACTGTTAGATGAGAGGCGAGAGTAGAGGTCGACGAGACAATGGTGAGTGCTTCGTCCTGGCAGGAAACCAAACAGTCGGGGTGAAAGCTGCTCCTCCAACCGGAACATGAGCCGATTGAGTAAGATGTGTTCCATTACCTTACTGAAACATGATGTCAGTGAGACAGGTCTGAATTTATCAGAACGAATCTTCGGAACAGGCACACTAGTACTGCAAGTCCAGTCTGGATGCACACATCCCTGACTGTAACAAAGGTTATACAGACGTAGCAGAGGGTCACCGGGGACTTTATGAAGGAGACGGAGGACAGAGTAAGTAACTCCATCGTCCCCGGGCGATGTGGCCTTTCCCCGTGTTAGGGCACGGGTTAGTTCATCCCTGGTAAACTCAATGCTGTCCTCGTCGTTGGTCACCAGCAGTGCTCCCATCAAGCGAGCAGAGCAGGTCCCCCAAAGGGCCTGTTGCCACCTTTGAGCCAGGCTCAAAGGGCCTGTTGAACATGGTTAGGAAGGTTGTTTACCCGCGACTGAGTAGACCAGGATTCAAGGAGGTGTTGGGCAAGCTCACCCGGACTGTGGTGGAGGGCAGTGGCGGGCTTCTTCCGAAACACCTTGTTGATGACGCGCCACACGGACTGAACGCTCGTCTGGTGATTTATGCCCCCCGTGAAGTTCCGCCACGACTCTGTCCTGACACAGCGTTGAAGCGCCACCAGGTTGTCTCTGGATTCTTGATATCCGTGGAGGTGGTGAGGAGTCGGGTTCTGTTGGAAGAGTAGACCATCGGCCTCGGCCACCCTAACCGCCTCAAGAATACGCGCATCAAGCGTCCAAGAACGGGCCCCGGGGCGTCGCCTGAGGCCTGGTCTGGAGACATATCGGGTGTAAAAGTCATGAGTAGCTTGTACAATACTAGAATACAAAGCCTCTGGGGACCCCATATCAAATGTAGGAAGAAGGGTAGACATATACGCAATGTAATTCGGACAGTACTTTGGAGGAATGACGAAACGAGCACGAGTGTGTAGAGGGGTATGTCCTGGTGATACTGTATAGTGGAGGCTGAGGGCAACATGATCAGAAAATAGGGCAGGGACTGAGGAACACTTAACATTGGCTGCCACTAGGTGAGATGTGAGTATATGGTCCAGGGTTCCACCGCGAGAGTGAGTGGCACCGCCGCAGTCCCAACGCGTGAGGTGGTGACGCAGGACGAACTGAAGCAGCTTGAGCCCATTTCTGTTGGAATTACCTGAAAGGTCACCTAACCCAGGATGGCGTGCGTTAAAGTCCCCGATGAGCACCATACCACAAGCCGTAGGAAGAGGAAGAGCGAGAACATTAAGTCTGGTAGGAGCCGAGTAAACATTACACAACTTGATCTTGCCTGTCCCCACAGTCACTTCCAGAAGCTGATAGGTTGTGTCCGGGTCCCCGGAACAGCGGAGGAGCTGATGTTGCACAGTGGAGTGGACGTAAGCAATGAGACCATTCCTGACTATGTGGACATAGGAGACATAGCCGGCGAGCGCAGGAGCTTCCCTGCCAAGAGGAGGATGGCCCACAAAAGCTTCTTGTATGAAAATAATCTCTGGGTGATGGTGCGAAATATATGCATGAAGGGCAGTGAGTTTGCCAAAACCTGTTATGCCGCAGGCATTCCAAGATATAATATGCAACTTACGCCGTCTATCGAACAGCCCTCTGCAATGTACGGGATCCTGGTGAGGTAGCGGTGGTGGCTTGAGCTGAGTTGCGGGAGTGGGCCGGCGAGGCACACAGCTTGTCAATGGTAGAGGCAAGAACATCCAGTCTTTCGGTCAAAGTGGACACGGTAGAGATAACCACCTGTTGCGCCTTCACAATCGAGGATAACGAGCTCTCCGTACTAGCGTGACTGGTAGCCAAGGCAGCGAGGCGAGTCTCAATGGCCTCTAGTCGTGACTCTACCGAAGCACACCGAGACGTGAGTTTGATTACAGCAGCACGGAGGGCAGTCACCTGCGTAGACTCAGAAGCGGCAGCGGGGACGGAAGGTGTGTCGTGGCGCGGTGGAGGTGGTGGAGGTCGCGAACGCCCAGTGGCTGGGGGTGTGGGTCGGCGTCGAGGGCAGCCATGCCAAGCGCTGACACCGGGCTCCTGACAGCGAGGGCATTTCCAGTTGGAGGTGTCCGCAATCGGTGGGGGAGATGTCGATGAGGCAGCAGCATCCAGCGGTGGCGGTGCACGGTGAGGACAGGTGCGGGAGTCGTGCTCACCAGCACACCAGGCACACTTCTCCGGGGCCGAGCAATACCGGGAAATATGGCCAAAACCCCAGCACCTATAGCACAATGGTCGGTCGTAGTCCAACTGACGAACCTCACAGGGAGGAAGGCAAGGGAGGAAGCTGAACGAGAACGTCAGGGGAGGTGGCTCTGGGAGACTCCAAACGATGACAATCCTGTTTATCGGTTGGCCATTCTGACGGAAGCGACGAGCCAAATACACCCCAGTGATTTCCTTGGCAAGAGAAGGGTCCATACACAAAGGGTAGCGGGTGAGGCGTAACTAGGGTATTTCCGAGCCTCTCCGGGGAATCCTGAACATCGAGTTGGAGGGAAAGAAACTCACCAGCCCTTACCCTGTCCACGATGTCCATGCGTTGCCGTGAGACATACACGAAGCGAGAGGTGACCGCCGACATCTTCACTTCCGCCAAATCCCGGTCAAGCAGGAACGCCCGGTTGACCTCCGCCAGCCACCGGAGCTTCGTATCAACAGAAGGGGACCCCTCGAAGATCAGCTTGACGTACGCATCACGAGGAGCGAAAGCAGGAGGCGAAGGCGCAGGCTTGAGTGACAGGGTCTGCAGAGGCCGCTGAAGAGAAGACTGCCGAAGCACTTCGCGCTGGCCAGTAACAGCTGCCCGGTGCTTGTGGGTTTTCGAAGCAGGGCACAGGGACTCACCACTACTATTCAGCACGTCAGCCACGGGGCGCTTGTTAGGGGCGACAGGGGCAGCCCGGCCCTGATGTAGGAAGGCTGGAAAGGCACCATCATAGGTAGTGTCGTCATCACTCATCGCCAGGTCGCCCTCAACGTCCGAGACGGTGGCAGGGCCAGAGTACGCCATGCGCGCCTACCCTGCCCGACAGCTCCGAAAATAGTAGGCACACACCTCGCAGCACACCCAGAACAGACAGCAGCGGAGGTACACGTCCGGTCACCTCGGCGCCCGGGCAGTGAATGAGAGAGAGAGAGAGAGAGAGAAAATAGTCCTACCACACCACCACACTGGGTTGGGCTGTTGCGTAAAGACCATATTATTGCGATTAACAGGATTTTAGATGAGAAGAAATGTAGTAAAGAAGCGTAAAGAAGAGATATATTAGAGAGAGAGAGAGAGAGAGAGAGAGAGAGAGAGAGAGAGAGAGAGAGAGAGAGAGAGAGAGAGAGAGAGAGAGAGAGAGAGAGAGAGAGAGAGAGCATATTATCGCGATTATCTAAGAGGATTTTCAAGCTTCTCTCTATTTACTGGTCTTTCCAATGTATCAAGTCACTTTAGTCGCTTTAATTTCTACCCATTACCTTTATAATTACATATTATA
>JACEEZ010000983.1:100000-102500 GCA_016584305.1 Chionoecetes opilio | reverse complement strand
ATGAAAGGCCAACCAAAGAGCAGCAGTTATGTCACACCTAAACAAATAACAGACACAATACGGAACGACCTGAGAGAGACAAGGGAAGGGAAGAAGGAGGAGGAGGAGGAGGAGGAGGAGGAGGAGGAAGCTGCCCAGAAGTCAATGGTACGGAAGAGTGATCTGTGGTGAACGTGAGAGATAGTAAAGGGAGAGATAAGGAAGGCACTGAAATTACACTCCTCCCTTGCTCATGTGGAGTGTGTGGGTGGTGCTAGAGAGAGAGAGAGAGAGAGAGAGAGAGAGAGAGAGAGAGAGAGAGAGAGAGAGAGAGAGAGAGAGAGAGAGAGAGCACACACACACACACACACACAACACACACACACAAACAAACACACACACACACACAACAAAACACATACACACACACACACAACGTATCGCAATGCGTCACACTCTTGTACTCTGTAACAACAGAACGATTTCTTATAGCCAAGGAAAGATCTGGGGTGAAGTGGTTAAAACCGATATTCTGAAGTGATATAATAGTGATAATAGGATAGTAATAGAGTAACCTGAATAGCGATAATAGTAATTGTGATGATACTGATGATAACCTATTATGACTATTACAGCAGCAATAACAACAATGACAAGAATATACTAATAGATATATGACAGTAGAATGATGAAATAGCTATGATAATGATAATGATACCCTATATGACTATTACAACAGCAATACAACATGATAAGAATATACTAATAGATACTGACAGTAGCAATGAGATAATAGCTAGAAATGATAATGAAACCTACTATGACTATTACAGCAGTCAATAACAACAATGATAAAATACTAATAGATATATGACAGTAAGCAATGAGATAATAGCTATGATAATGATAATGATACCCTATTATGAGTATTACAGCAGCAATAACAACAATGATAAGAATATACTAATAGATATATGACAGTAGCAATGATGATAATAGCTATGATAATGATAATGATACCCTATTATGACTATTACAACAGCAATAACAACAATGACAAGAATATACTAATAGATATATGACAGTAGCAATGATGATAATAGCTATGATAATGATAATGATAACCTATTATGACTATTACAACAGCAATAACAACAATGATAAGAATAATAATGCTAAATATTCGATAATAATAATGATAATGATAGTTATGATGATGATAATGATAATGATACCCTATGACTATTACAGCAGCAATAACAACAATGATAATAATAAGACCAATAGATACATGGTAGTAATAATGAAGATAATGATTATGATGGTAATGATAATTCCACTAAATCGGTAATTTAGTGAACTAATTAACTCATTGATTAAGACACAAACATATATTTAAGTTGCAAAGATCTAAAGTGCTTAGTTCAAATTAAACGTTTTGGTTTCAATAAATGTGCATTCATATTTAACCTTTGAGGACCAGAAGGTAATTTCCATTGTAATTTGGATACCATTAGACGATTTTTAGTGAATAAAAGCATTATTTTATAGCTATGACCTGTTCAGGATCCTTGTCCACTAGATTATTTGGTATATTCAGTTACTTTTTTGTAATTGTATGGCTCGACAGCAGACCATTTGTTATAGTCAAGGAAAGATCTGGGCGTGAAGGGGATAACTATAGAGCATTCATTATTAACTTTAGTGGGATTTATTCTATCAGGTTCCTGTGACCGCTATATTGATGCTGTTACAAAGTGTGCTGGTCATAATGCAGCTCCATGCTACACATGTATACTTCACACACCAATAAGATGACACATCAAATATATAGAAGGTCAAAGGATTCGCAGAAATGATCATCCATAAACAATAATTCTTTTGACTTCAAAGCTCCCACGATTGCAGACGATCAGGATTAATTATCCCTTATTTTTAATAGTGAAACATAACTATTATTCTTTTTGATAAGGTGACAGGAGGGTTTAATTGTTGTTATATAGTACAGGAAGGTGTTCAGGCAGTGTTTTAGGCCCGTCACTCCGCGTCGCGTGTTGTGCTGCGTGAAGCATCATCCTTGACCTTGGCAGCCGCTTGGTCTACGCGAAGGGGACGTTTCATTTTTAAGTAGTTATTTAACCCTCGCCAGAAGCCTACAGGAGGCTCACTGTCGTCCTCGCGGGAGTACTCTGTGGAGCATATGGAGTCTGTGGAGCACATGTAGATATAGTCCTGCCATTTTGGCTTATCAGAGAACGACGTGGACGACGCCGATCCCACACTCGACTCGTCACTTTCATCACCACAAACGAGGTACAAAATTCCGCCCTCGGTCGCCAACAACTACGCAATCAGGTCCAGGCCGCTGTCCTCATCCAGCGTGTCCCCCCGGGGCGCCGCCATGCCACCCTCGCTGCTGTCCTCGGGCGCCTCCACACAGTCGTAGTACTCGCTTGTGTCCTCCGAGTCAACACTACAAGTGTCGGCGACGCCCTGCGGCCGAACCTAGCGGCTGACCGTC
>JACEEZ010000983.1:92500-95000 GCA_016584305.1 Chionoecetes opilio | reverse complement strand
GCAAATAGAAGGGAAGGGATAGGATAGGGTTCCGTTGTTCGGCTGTTTAGTGAATGAGTGAGTGTGTACAATATGGCTACAGGGAATTTCGTACACAAGTTGTTTCGTATCCAGGATTTTGTTGTTGTTTCGTACACTGATTTTGAGTTTTTTCGTACATACCTTGTGTCGTTTCGTAACTCAAGTAGTCCAGTTCAACTCTGAGCTGAGTGTACGAAACGACTATGGTTGCATATAGACGATATATACGAAACAACTTGTTGGTGTACGAATCTACTGGTGTACGAAACAACTTGTGTACGAACTGGCTGCACCCCGATCCAGGCATAAGTTCAACTCTGAGCTGTGTGTACGAAACGACTATGGTTTCATATAGACGATATATACGAAACAACTTTTTGGTGTACGAATCTACTGGTGTACGAAACAACTTGTGTACGAACTGACTGCACCCCGATCCAGGCATAAGTTCAACTCTGAGCTGTGTGTACGAAACGACTATGGTTTCATGTAGACGATATATACGAAACAACTTTTTGGTGTACGAATCTACTGGTGTACGAAACAATTTGTGTACGAACTGACTGCAGCCCGATCCAGGCATAAGTTCAACTCTGAGCTGTGTGTACGAAACGACTATGGTTTCATATAGACGATATATACGAAACAACTTTTTGGCGTACGAATCTACTGGTGTACGAAACAACTTGTGTACGAACTGACTGCACCCCGATCCAGGCATAGGTTCAACTCTGAGCTGTGTGTACGAAACGACTATGGTTTCATATAGACGATATATACGAAACAACTTTTTGGCGTACGAATCTACTGGTGTACGAAACAACTTATGTACGAACTGACTGCACCCCGTACGTATACGCGCAACTCTGCATGCATGAGGGTAAGAAACAAGATCAACTGACCCTCAATCAATGTTATGTTAAAAGTTAATAGTCAATGTTGTGTTAAAAGTTAATAGTCAATGTTGTGTTAAAAGTTAATAGTCAATGTTGTGTTAAAAGTTAATAGTCAATGTTGTGTTAAAAGTTAATAGTCAATGTTGTGTTAAAAGTTAATAGTCAATGTTGTGTTAAAAGTTAATAGTCAATGTTGTGTTAAAAGTTAAAAGTCAATGTTATGTTAAAAGTTAATAGTCAATGTTGGGTTAAAAGTTAATAGTCAATGTTGTGTTAAAAGTTAATAGTCAATGTTGGGTTAAAAGTTAATAGTCAATGTTATGTTAAAAGTTAATAGTCAAGGTTGTGTTAAAAGTTAATAGTCAATGTTGTGTTAAAAGTTAATAGTCAATGTTGGGTTAAAAGTTAATAGTCAATGTTGGGTTAAAAGTTAATAGTCAATGTTATGTTAAAAGTTAATAGTCAGTGTTGGGTTAAAAGTTAATAGTCAATGTTGGGTTAAAAGTTAATAGTCAATGTTATGTTAAAAGTTAATAGTCAGTGTTGTGTTAAAAGTTAATAGTCAGTGTTGTGTTAAAAGTTAATAGTCAATGTTGTGTTAAAAGTTAATAGTCATGTGTGTTAAAAGTTATAGCATGTGGTTTATATAGAGTTATAAAGTCAATGTTGGTGTAAAGTTAATAGTCAATGTTGTGTTAAAAGTTAATAGTCATGTGTGTTAAAAGTTAATAGCAATAGTTGGTTAAAAGTTAATAGTCAATGTTGTGTTACAAGTTAAAAGGCAATGTTGTTTAAAAGTTAATAGTCAATGTTGTGTTAAAGTTAATAGTCAGTGTTGTGTTACAAGTTAATATCAATGTTGTGTTAAATGAATAGTCAATGTTGGGTAAAAGTTAATAGTCAGTGTTGTGTAAAAGTTAATAGTCAATGTTGTGTTAAAGTAATAGTCATGTTATGTTAAAAGTACAAAGTCAATGTTGTGTTAAGTTAATAGTCATTGTTGTGTTAAAAGTAAAAGTCAATGTTGTGTTAAAAGTTAATAGTCAATGTGAGTTAAAATTGAATAGTCATGAGTTGTGTAAAAGTTAAAAGTCAATGTTGTGTTAAAAGTTAATAGTCAATGTTTGTTAAAAGTTAATAGTCAAGTGTTGTGTTAAAAGTTAATGGTCAATGTTGTGTTAAAAGTTAATAGTCAATGTTGTGTTAAGTTAAAAGTCAATGTTGTGTTAAAAGTAATAGTCATGTTGTGTTAAAAGTTAATAGTCATGTTGTGTTAAAAGTTAAAGTCAATGTTGTGTTAAAAGTTAAAAGTCATGTGTGTTAAAGTTATAGTCAATGTTGTGTTAAAAGTTATAGTCAATGTTGTGTTAAAAGTTAATAGTCAGTGTGTGTTAAAGTTAATAGTCAATGTTGTGTTAAAAGTTAATAGTCAGTGTTGTGTTAAAAGTTAATAGTCAATGTGGGTTAAAAGTTATAGTCAATGTTGTGTTAAAAGTTAATAGTCAATGTTGTGTTAAAAGTTAAAAGTCAATGTTGTGTTAAAAGTTAAAGTCAATGTTGTGTTAAAAGTTAAAAGTCAATGT
>JACEEZ010000983.1:77500-85000 GCA_016584305.1 Chionoecetes opilio | reverse complement strand
GTTTAAGATTAAGAGTAAGAGTTTAAGATAAGAGTAAGAGTTTAAGATTCAGAGTAAGAGTTTAAAATTATGAGTAAGAGATTAAATATAAAGAAAGTCAAGTTTTATTAAGTTTTTACTGTGAGAATTTTAGGATAGATGTTTGGCTCAAGATCTATATTTATTTACAACATGGTAAATAAATGGTTTGAAATTTAATAACAATGGGTTGAAAATGCAAGGAATCTACGGCACCCGATACATAATAAATCATAATAAAGTGATAAATGTAGATATATAAATAAGTATGATTAGTACAGATATATAAATAACGATATAGGCACACTTTTCTCTTAGGCTTCAACGTAAACAAAAAATATATATAAGCCTAAATATAACGCCTTATATATAAACTAAATATAGCCTAAATATAACCTAAACATAACCTAAATATAACCTAGATATAACCTAGATATAACCTAAATATAGCCTAAATATAACCTAAATATAACCTAAATATAACCTAAATATAACCTAAATATAACCTAAATATAGCCTAAATATAACCTAAATATAACCTAAATATAACCTAAATATAACCTAAATATAGCCTAAATATAACCTAAATATAACCTAAATATAACCTAAATATAACCTAAATATACCTAAATACCTAAATATACCTAAATATAACCTAAATATAACCTAAATATACCTAAATTAACTAATATAACCTAAATATAGCCTAAATAACCTAAATATAACCTAATGATAGCCTAATATAGCCTATTAGCCTAAATATAGCCTATTATAACCTAGTATTAACCTAATATAACCTAATGATGTATAGCCAAATAACCTACAACCAACCTTAAATAAGCCTAATAATAACCTAACATAACCTAAATATACCTAGATATAACCTAATATAACCTAAATATGCTAATTAACCATATGCCTAAATAACTAAAATAACAAATAACTAATTAGCTAATACCTATATACCTAATATAGCCTAATTAACATATACTGAAATATACTAAATAACCTAAATTACTAAAATGCTATATACTATAAACCTAATAAACTAAAACCTATGCCTTATAAGTGCTTAGTATAACAGCTTTTATAATGTATGTACATAGAGCACATGATTGTATTCAGCCACATACCGTACAGCCAGATCTCTCTCCAACAGTACATACATACATACAACAAATTACTTTGAATTATCGTCTATATTGTTGACATTCATTTGGTGCAAGAGATAGAAAAGATAAAATACTGTAAAGGAGAATATAGACGATAGATAGACAGATAGACAGAGAGATAGACAGATAGACAGAGAGATAGACGATAGACAGAGAGATAGACAGAGAGATAGACAGATAGACAGAGAGATAGACGATAGACAGAGAGATGGACAGAGAGATAGACAGATAGACAGAGAGATAGACGATAGATAGACAGATAGACAGAGAGATAGACGATAGATAGACAGATAGACAGAGAGATAGACGATAGACAGAGAGATAGACAGAGAGATAGACGATAGATAGACAGATAGACAGAGAGATAGACGATAGATAGACAGATAGACAGAGAGATAGACGATAGATAGACAGATAGACAGAGAGATAGACAGATAGACAGAGAGATAGACGATAGACAGAGAGATAGACGATAGATAGACAGATAGACAGAGAGACAGACGATAGATAGACAGATAGACAGAGAGATAGACGATAAGATAGACAGAGAGATAGACGATAGACAAGAGATAGACAGAGAGATAGACGGGTAAAATAGACAGATAGACGATAGACAGAGAGATAGACGATAGACAGAGAGATAGACAGAGAGATAGACGATAGATAGACAGATAGACAGAGAGATAGACGATAGATAGACAGATAGACAGAGAGATAGACGATAGATAGACAGAGAGATAGACGATAGATAGACATATAGACAGAGAGATAGACGATAGATAGACAGATAGACGATAGACAGAGAGATAGACGATAAGATAGTAACAGATAGACAGAGAGATAGACGATAGATAGACAGATAGACAGAGAGATTTGACGATAGATAGACAGATAGACAGAGAGATAGACGATAGATAGTGACAAAAATAGACGATAGATAGACGATAGATAGAAACGATAGATAACAGAAGACAGAGAGATAGATAGACAGATAGACAGAGAGATAGACGATAGATAGACAGATAGACAGAGAGATAGATAGGACAGATAGACAGAGAGATAGACGATAGATAGACAGATAGACAGAGAGATAGCGATAGATAGACAGATAGACAGAGAGATAGACGATAGATAGACAGATAGACAGAGAGATAGACGATAGATAGACAGATAGACAGAGAGATAGACGATAGATAGACAGATAGACGATAGACGATAGAATAGACAGATAGACAGAGAGATAGACGATAGATAGACAGATAGACAGAGAGATAGACGATAGATAGACAGATAGACAGAGAGATAGACGATAGGGTAGACCCGATAGACAGAGAGATAGACGATAGATAGAAGATAGACAGAGAGATAGACGATAGATAGACAGATAGACAGAGAGATAGACGATAGACAAAATAGACAGAGAGATAGACGATAGATAGACAGATAGACAGAGAGATAGACGATAGATAGACATATAGACAGAGAGATAGACGATAGATAGACAGATAGACAAGAAAGATAGACGATAGATAGCGATAATAGACAGATAGACAGAGAGATAGACGATAGACAGAGAGATAGACGATAGATAGACAGATAGACAGAGAGATAGACGATAGATAGACAGATAGACAGAAAGATAGACGATAGATAGACAGATAGACAGAGAGATAGACGATAGATAGACAGATAGACAGAGAGATAGACGATAGATAGACAGATAGACAGAGAGATAGATAGACAGATAGACAGAGAGATAGACGATAGATAGACAGATAGACAGAGAGATAGACAGATAGACAGAGAGATAGACGATAGATAGACAGATAGACAGAGAGATAGACGATAGATAGACAGATAGACAGAGAGATAGACGATAGATAGACAGATAGACAGAGAGATAGACGATAGATAGACAGATAGACAGAGAGATAGACGATAGATAGACAGATAGACAGAGAGATAGACGATAGATAGACAGATAGACAGAGAGATAGACGATAGATAGACAGATAGACAGAGAGATAGACGATAGATAGACAGATAGACAGAGAGATAGACGATAGATAGACAGATAGACAGAGAGATAGACGATAGATAGACAGATAGACAGAGAGATAGACGATAGATAGACAGATAGACAGAGAGATAGACGATAGATAGACAGATAGACAGAGAGATGGACGATTGGAACAAAAAACAAAAAACAAACAAAACCACTGACCATCCTGACCCACACACACACACACACACACACACACACACACACACACACACACACACACACACACACACACACACACACACACACACACACACACACACACACACACACACACACACACACACACGCCTCTGTACCCACCGTGAATCGTATCCTGGCTCGCTCCTCGCCGCTTTTGAAATGTCGAAAATATTTGTTCATATTATTGCCAATCACTGTGTGCTTTTAAGGCTGCGGGGGGGAGGGGGGGTGCAAGGGGTAGGGGAGGACGGAGGGACAGGACAGGGGTAGGGGGGTAGAATGGAGGGAGGTAGGGAAGGGGGTGGACAAGGGGTCAGAGTAACGAAAAATATGTTTTCAATCATTCAAAACAGTTATGCGATTGGTCTCCTCTCTCTCTCTCTCTCTCTCTCTCTCTCTCTCTCTCTCTTCTCTCTTCTCCTCTCTCTCTCTCTCTCTCTCTCTCTCTCTCTCTCTCTCGCTCTCTCTAACTCTTAACTCTCCTCTTCTTCCCTCTTGTCTCTCTTCTCTCTCTTCCTAACTCTCCCCCTCTCCTCTCTCTCTCTCTCTCTCGCTCTCTCTCCCCTTCTCTCTCAACTCATCTCCTCTCGTCTCTAACTCCTCTCTCTCCCCCTTCTAACTCTCTCTCATCTCTCTCTCTCTCTCTCTCTCTCCCTCTCTCTCTCTCTCTCCTCTCTATCTCTCTCTTCCTCTCTCTCTCTACCTCCTCCTTCTCTCTCTCTACCCTGAAGTATTGTGATTCCACAATCCCCGCCCATCGATCACTTTCCCTCCTCTCTACAACACTCCGAGGGGTCTGGAGGAGAGATGCGCCGATTACATAGAATAACACACCGAGACTATTGTCCCATAGCGAGGGTATCTGCTGAACACATCTACTCTATCAACTACTTAAAAAAACAGTTGGAAAATGATACCATGTCCCTAAAGAGGATAGGAACATGGAAGTTTCATAGGGGCAGAATGATAGGATATGAAAAATACTAACTACAACTCCCACTACCACTACAACTAATCGATAGGGGGACTAGATACGAATTCGCACTATCAATACCCATTTACTTTACAGTGCGCGTCAAGTCTGTTTTTGAATGTAGTTATTGTGCTGGCTCCGACAACATTTGCCGGTAACTTGTTCCATCGTTCAACTACTCTAACATTGAAAAAATTTTTACGGAGATCGGTGATGCAACGTTGACCGTTTAGTTTTAAACCATTATTTCTTGTTGTCACTTGAGTTGAAAGCTCGAATAGGTTCTCTTGATTATGACATCAAACCTTTTAGGATCTTAAAGGTTTCTATCAAGTCCCCACGGATTCTACGATCCTTTAAGGAAAACATATTAAGTTTCCGCAGTCTCTCTTCATAAGATGAATTTCGCAGAGATGGAATTTGTTGGTTGCTCTTCTTTGCACTGATTCCAATTTGGCTTGATCTTTTACGAAACAGGGCGACCAGAATTGAACGGCATATTCCAAGTGTGGCCTAACCAAAGGACGTGTATAATTTGTCATTACTTTCGGAGTTTTATGTTCAAAGTTACGTTTAATAAAGCCCAACATCATATTTGCCTTTTTACTGGCAGCTAGGCAATGCGGACTGGTTTTCAGATCATTACTGATGATGACACTTAAATCCTTTTCCTGCTGTACTTCAGTTAACGATTTATTTTGCATTTGATAGTTTTATTTGAGGTTATCGTTGCCTATATGCATTACTTTACATTTATCGGAATTGAATTTTAATAGCCATTTATCACTCCAATCTGATAGTTTTTTCGAGATCACTTTGTATGAGTTCGCAGTTTTCTCTAGTATAAAGCTTTACCGCCTAATTTGTGTCATCTGCAAATTTCGATATTTTAGATACACGTCCGCAGTCCAGATCGTTGATATATATCAGAAAAAGAGTAGGACCCAAGACCGAGCCCTGAGGCACCCCGAGGAGGAGGAGGAGGAGGAGGAGGAGGAGGAGGGGTGGTTTCATCCTCTCCTGGGATCTTACAACCTTGCCTTTGCACCTTCACATAGTACAATATACGCGCTCTATCCACTGACGCTATGTTTATAATTATATATACTCTCTCTCTCTCTCTCTCCCTCTCTCTCTCTCTCTCTCTCTCTCTCTCTCTCTCTCTCTCTCTCTCTCTCTCTCTCTCTCTCTCTCTCTCTCTCTGCAGGACTATCTTTCACCGCCTTGCTACGTCATGTCATTGTTCTCGCCTTGATCACACAAGCGGTTTTTTAGGAAGGTCTTTAATGAACTTTTAAGGAACTTTACTTTTAATGAACTTTTACTGAAGGAAGAACAGCCTGTAGTGAAGCAAAAAATGTCCAAGTATTGTTTTAAGGCTACGGAACACAAACTTGAGGACAGTGCTAACCCCTTCACGCCCAGATCTTATCCTTTGCTATATAAAATTGCATGTTGTCGAGCCATAAAATTACAAAAAGTAACTATATATACCAAATTAGCTCGTGGACAAGGATACTAAACAGGTCATATCTATCAAAATATTGCTTATATTAATCAAAATCGTCTTATGGTACCCAAATTACAATGGAAATAACGTTCTAGGTCTCAAGGGGTTAAGGGAGGCAATGTTGGAACGATCCACTATTGTCCTTCAGGGGCCTAGGCCGCTGGGTGCGGGCAATGGCGGCCTCCACCTCATCGCCACCCTGCAGCCTCCCGCATAGGGCGAGGCTCCTCACGGCGGTCAGGACCACCCCGCAGGGATTGCCCGGCTGCTTCATGGTGATCCTCAATCTCATCTTCAATCCTGACACACCAACTCTGAGCAGCGAGCCAGGTGATGGGCTCTCCGTCATCTTGGAACCCTTGAGCATGGAGTTGGTAGGCTGGGAAATCCCACTTTATCATTCATATTTTTGATAGATCACTTCACTCATAACCTGACTACAATCACACACCAACTCCAAGCTCATTAGCTCGCATCCTTAATACCGGCGGCACCCGTGATATGAAGGCAGGAGCCAACAGCAAGACTATGTCACCCCTGGAGACCCCGCTGTTGTGTGATGCAGAGTGTTGGGCGCGGCTGCCCTCCGCCACGGCCGCCACGCGCCTGGAGGTGTGCGTCCGGCCCCGCCCCAGGGGCTGTCTGTGGCGGCCCCGCTCCGTGCCTGTGCTGTGCCTGGACCTGGCGGGAAGGAAACGCACGGAGATCAATGACATGGAATCCGTGGTGTGTTGCGGCAGGAAGTATTTCAGCGCCGCCCAGCTGACGCGTCTCGAGGGTGACTCCTGCGTGGTGAAACTCAGGCGCGGCAACAAGACATTGGTCAAAAGAGCCGCCGACGTCTCGGAGGTTACAGAGGCCCTTCTGGCACAGGAGGACCGGCCATTGATAGTTAACTTCAACTATGCGCGGCCGACGGTCAGCCGCTAGGCTCGGCCGCAGGGCTTCGCCGACACTTGTAGTGTTGACTCGGAGGACACAAGCGAGTACTACGACTGTGTGGAGGCGCCCGAGGACAGCAGCGAGGGTGGCATGGCGGCGCCCCGGGGGGACACGCTGGATGAGGACAGCGGCCTGGACCTGATTGCGTAGTTGTTGGCGACCGAGGGCGGAATTTTGTACCTCGTTTGTGGTGATGAAAGTGACGAGTCGAGTGTGGGATCGGCGTCGTCCACGTCGTTCTCTGATAAGCCAAAATGGCAAGACTATATCTCCATGTGCTCCACAGACTCCATATGCTCCACAGAGTACTCCCGCGAGGACGACAGTGAGCCTCCTGTAGGCTTCTGGCGAGGGTTAAATAACTACTTAAAAATGAAACGTCCCCTTCGCGTAGACCAAGCGCTGCCCAAGGTCAAGGATGATGCTTCACGCAGCACAACACGCGACGCGGAGTGACGGGCCTAAACACTGCCTGAACACCTTCCAGTACTATATAACAACATTAAACCCTCTGTCACCTTATCAAAAAGAATAATAGTTATGTTTCACTATTAAAAATAAGTGATAATTAATCCTGATCGTCTGCAATCGTGGGAGCTTTGAAGTCAAAAGAATTATTGTTTATGGATGATCATTTCTG
>JACEEZ010000983.1:57500-67500 GCA_016584305.1 Chionoecetes opilio | reverse complement strand
TTAAAAATAAGTGATAATTAATCCTGATCGTCTGCAATCGTGGGAGCTTTGAAGTCAAAAGAATTATTGTTTATGGATGATCATTTCTGCGAATCCTTTGACCTTCTGTATATTTGATGTGTCATCTTATTGGTGTGTGAAGTATACATGTGTAGCATGGAGCTGCATTATGACCAGCACACTTTGTAACAGCATCAATATAGCGGTCACAGGAACCTGATAGAATAAATCCCACTAAAGTTAATAATGAATGCTCTATAGTTATCCCCTTCACGCCCAGATCTTTCCTTGACTATAACAAATGGTCTGCTGTCGAGCCATACAATTACAAAAAAGTAACTGATTATACCAAACATTCCTCCTATTGTCTTACGCTCTCACTTTCTTGAACACCTTTCCACTCATTCCTCTAGCACCCACGTCTACACTGATGGTTCTAAATCCCACTCTGGATCTATCTTTGCTATCCTCTTTCCCTCTCTTCACTATCAATACCAACTCCGTAACGAATCCACTGTTCTTACAACGGAATTGTACGCCATCCTCTTCGCCTTAAAACGCATACTTTTCTACCCATCCTGTTCCTTCACTATCTTCACTGATTCCCGCAATTCCCTTTCTCTTATACAATCTCTTCGCTCACTTCACTCTCTTGTTCGGGAGATCCAAGACTGGTTATTCCGCCTATCCGTACGCCACAAAACAATTTGCTTCTGCTGGGTACCGAGTCACGTGGGTATCTCGGGCAACGAACCATTGTATCCCATTGCCCCCGTTCCTCAAACTTTCCGCATTAAATCAATCAATCAAACTTTCCAGCCTCCGACTACTACCCTTCCATTAAATCTTCCCTTTTCGACCGCTGGCAATCTTCCTGGACCACTTTCTCTGCCAATAAACTTCGCCTGATCAAACCCTCTATCTCTCCATGGTCAAATCCTTACCACTCTAATAGACGTTGGGAGACTGCTCTCGCACGCTTACGCATAGGCCATACCAACCTCACACACTCCTATCTCATGTCACGCTCCTCCCCAACCCTCTGCACACCCTGTCAAGTTCCTCTCACTGTCCAACATGTCCTAATATCCTGCCCCCATCTTACTCCTGCCCGTTCCAGTACCTTCCCTCATTTGTCCTCCCTTTCCCGACCTCCCTGTCTTGCGGACATTCTCCCGGAATCTCCCTCCTTCTCCCTGGAAAATTTAACCTCCTTCTTCCAACAAATCCACATCCTACATCTGATCTAACCATCCTGCTGTAACATTCCGTTCTTTCCCCTTCCCTCACCGTTTCACTATTATTCTTTAACCCTGACCCTTTATATGCTTTGCCATAGTGCCATATGACCTCTGATGTCTGGCACATTCACCTTTTTAGGCATTAAATCAATCAATCATTATCATCATCATAACTATTATCATCATTATTACTACCATGTATCTATTGGTCTTATTATTATCATTGTTGTTATTGCTGCTGAATTATTGGTTTCAAATTAGTTAGTGGACAAGGATACTAAATACGTCATATCTATAAAATATTGGCTTGTATGTATTCATTAAAAATTGTCTAATGGCACCCAAATTACAATGGAAATTACGTTCTGGGCCTCAAGGGGTTAAGTCTGACCCGTACATTTCGAAAAGTTTAGCTCACAACCTTCACGTCAGTACTGCAACACCTGACTTGCCATTGCCTCACCGGTCGCCTATGGCTTTTCATTGCCAATCTCCAGAAAGGTTTAACCCCTTGAGACCCAGAACGTAATTTCCATTGTAATTTGGGTACCATTAGACGATATTTAGTGACTATAAGCAATATTTTATAGCTATGACGTGTTTAGTATCCTTGTCCACTAACTATTTGGTATATTTAGTTACTTTATCGTAATTTTATGGCTAACAACAGACGATTTTATATAGCCAAGGAAAGATCTGGGCGTGACGGGGTGAAGTACCTGAGTACAACACGTCACTGATCGAGGTGTGACAGATCGGCTGTTGGAGCAACTGACAAACTAAAATAACCTGAAGATTTTATTTCGTCTATTTTTATTTACTTCGAATATTATTTTAGCAAGTTTAAAGGGATTTTTTTTGTGCCGTAAACCATTGACCATTTCTGTGGTGGCCCTTCCCTTGATGCCCGAAGCACGTGCTGATTTTGCTTAAGGGTTAATCCAGCCCTGCTCCTGAGAGATACTTTGTGAAAACACGTTTGATTTTCAGTAAAAAATCATGTTTTCTTAAATAACTCGAAAACTATGAGGTTTACAGGAAATTTCTAGGATAGAGTAAAGATCGAGGTAGAACAGGCCTTTCTAATGAGCCATAGCAAAATTAATGTGGAGTTTAAATAAGTGAGAAAAGTGTATTGGTGTATTTTAGACACTATTGAATATCTCAAAATCTACAAGAGATAATAGACTTCTGATAATGGCATTGGATAGAGCACATCGACCTTACCAACTTTGCTTCTATGCATTTTTACTCTCGGCCTAATAGTTACGGAGTAAAATGCTTTTATAAGGAAACAGGGTGAAATATTGCTGTGATATTAATACCATATTTAATAGTCCCTATTAAGGATTAAGGGCTGGCATTAATTATTATTTTCATAATAATTAATGCCAGCAATGATTCTTCTGGTTGTTGTGGCACACGGGTTTTTTGGGGCGGGCGGCCTCGGCCACGTGCCCGGCGCCACCTTCACGGAAGCCCTGATCGGCGACACCCGGAGCACAGACCCAGGGCAAGGGAGCTGCGCTGAGGGTTTGATTAAAAAAAAAATCATATTTTCTTAAATAACTCGAAAACTATGATGTTAACAGGAAATTTCTAATAAAGAATAAAGATAGAGGTTGAGCAGGCCTTTCTAATGAGCCATAGCAAAATTAATTTAGAGTTTAAATAAGAGAGAAAACTGTATATGTGTATTTTAGACCATAATAGACATACTATTAAATATCTCAATATCTACAAGAGATAATTGACTTCTGATAATGGCAGTGGATAAAACTTATAGACCTGAACAACTTTACTTCCATAACTTTTTACTCTTGGCCTAATAGTTACGGAGTAAAATGCTTTTATAAGGAAATATTGAGTGAATATATCTGTGATGTTAATACCCTATTTAATAGTCCCTATTAAGAGTATATATAATTAGAGAGGTAGGATATGATACACCCTTAATAGGGGTACAATAATATACCCCTAATAATCTCCTAAGAGATACTTTAATAAATGATGTGAAAATACCTGGCTCTTATATATAGGTTTGGTGAGGTTAGGTTAGGTTAGGTTTAATTTTTTTTGTTTTGCCAATGAAATTACTGCTCCTAGAGGAAACATTAATAGCGTAACAACATACAAACGTTAAGCTTGAGGTGTTTTACCTATTGATATAATAGGTATCGCAAATTAGGGATACACATTTGATTTTCAGTAAAAAATAATATTTTCTTAAATAACTTGAAAACTATGATGTTAACAGGAAATTTCTATTAAAGAGTAAAGATAGAGGTTGAGCAGGCCTTTCTAATGAGCCATAGCAAAATAGCATAGCAAAACACACACACACACACACACACACACACACACACACACACACCACACACACACACACACACCACACACACACACACACACACACACACACACACACACCACACACACACACACACCACACACACACACACACACACACACACACACACACACACACACACACATACATACATACATACATACATACATACATACATACACACACACACACACACACACACTCCTAGGAACTCTGTAGTGTAAGGGATAGCACGCTCGGCTCACAACCGAGAAGTCCCGGGTTCGATCCCCGGGCGGAGCGAAGACAGACGGGCGGTCTTCTTAAAACCCGAGCCCCTGTCCACCCAGCAGTGAATGGGTACCAGGTGTTAGCCGGGGGTTTGTGACCCGCCTTCCGGGGTACTGGCTTCGGCCAACACTAAGCACTGAGGATGAATGATAAAATAAATGTTGATATGGAGACGGGGCCCTGTAAAATACAACTAGATGAATACAACTAGATGAATACACACGCCAACACACATAAATAGATAGATAGATAAATTTATTGACCACAGCATACATATTACTGTATAACATACATAACATTTAACGTAATATCAAGTTTGCAACAGTATAAATATATGGAATAATTCGCCTAAACTGTAGTCCACAAAAAAACTTTACATACAAGTATAGTTATATTACTGAGAGGCTCAACTGAAATTATACAAAATATTCATCTAAAAAATAATATCACTGAAAAACACTAATAAGACAAAAAGTGAAAAATAATAAGTCATAAAAAGGAAAGTAAGAACACGTTACTAAAAAGTAAAACACCAAAGGAAACAAAACATTAAAAGTAATACCAGAAAGATTATCAAATTCTAAAAAGATGAATGTTAAGTGTAAACATTGCTAAACAAAACCACGCGATACATCACGGGGAAAAACGTAAAATGCAGAAAACTAACCTATTTAATAGTTAAAACATAAATGTTAGGAGTAAAATTACTATACAAACTCAAAATATAGAGTAAAATAAAAATAGCCTATAATACCAAGACAAATGACACAAACACATGGACATAAACACAGCATGAAACATTAATAAAACAGCACAGCAACATATCCTCATGCTTCGCTTCTTACATATAAAGTCTGAGGATATCGTGAATCACTTTACAGGTTGTATCATGTGAATATCTGCCAGTAAAAAGTTCCTCTAACTTGTTAAGGCCAAACGCTTGTCTAACATTATAAGAAAATGGACAGTCCTCTACTACATGTCTCTCTGTCTGCACGTGCCCACATACGCATAGCCGCTCCTCGACTGGGAGGCGACCACGCCCTCGTCTATTCCAGCGTCCTGTTTCGATACACAGACTGTGTCCCGACACCCGAAAACGAGTAAAGGATATTCTATGGCGGTCGTTAACAGTATGGCGTTTGGTGTATATATTGTGAACATTAAGGTCGGGATTGATGTCTTTGTACACTATACATTTTGATGCATTTGACTCACACACACACACAGAGGCACAGACACACATACACACAGATACAGACACACACACAGGAACACACACACACACACTTAGGCTGGCTTTAGAGAAGAGAAAGTGCCCTCAACAGTACCAACGACGCGCACACACACACACACACACACACACACACACACACACACACACACACACACTCTCTTTCCTCTACTTACTAATTTATTTTCCTTTTCCTCTCCTACTTTTCCTTATTCCCTTTTCCTACCTTCCCCCTTCCCTTCCTTCCTCCCCCTTCCCCCCCTTCCCTTCCTTCCTCCCCCTTCCCCTCCCTTCCCTTCCCCTTCCCCGATCGCGAGCTAGCTCGCGATCGGGGAGCTAGCTCGCGATCGCCAGTTTCACCCTCTCAGTGCGAGCTTGGAGCTCATTATTACCGATTTTTGGGCAATGCTGGGACCTCACACACCACACACACCCATCCCCTTGCTCAAGGGGGACAGTAACCGCCCGAATTTGTCAAGTGAAAAATCCCCGGGAGCGCGAGGATTCGAACTGCCTACCCACAGAGTGAGAGACCAGAACGTTATCAACCTGACCATCGCGCGGTGTGTGTGTGTGTGTGTGTGTGTGGTGTAACAAAATATTCCTAATGGCGGTGGTATGTACAAGCAACAACAACAACAACAGCTACTACTACTACTACTACTACTACTACTACTACTACTACTACTACTACTACTACTACTACTACTACTACTACTTGGGGAGGCGGTAGCTGGGTGGTTAGCGTCTCCGACTGGCGTTCTCGGTGACCCGAATTCGATCCCCGAAGAAACAAAACCTTTCTGCACCGTCGAGTGGCCTAAGAACACCCACATGCCCTGCCCATCAACTCTACCTCCGATTACGAGTGCATGGGAGGACACAGGGGGGCGGCATGAGCCTCTAATCACAGGCGTCACTATAAGAATCCTGCCTGCGCCACCACGGGCGAGGACCAACCATCATCACAGCCCTCAAGTGAACCTCCAGAGCCTACCATCCGAGCCCTGGGTCACCAATGTCTACAGGCGCTATAGGCACAAATGTGGAAAAAAAACGAGAAAAAAAAACTACTACTACTACTACTACTACTACTACTACTACTACTACTACTACTACTACTACTACTACTACTACTACTATACTACTACTACTACTACAATTGTCACATCATCAGTAATTCATAACACAGAAATAAGAATGAAAACCAAAAATATATAATAGATAAACAAAAAAATATATAAAGAATAAATCTGTTGAGGAATTAAGGTGTGTGTGTTGTGTGTGTGTGTGTGTGTGTGTGTGTGTGTGTGTGTGTTGGACAGTGGTTAGACCGCTCAAAAGGGCACGTGGGCTAGTTTTTGCCGCTTATGAGAGTAGCAAGAGAGAGAGAGAGAGAGAGGAGAGAGAGAGAGAGAGAGAGAGAGAGAGAGAGAGAGAGAGAGAGAGAGAGAGAGAGAGAGAGAGAGAGAGAGAGAGAGAGAGAGATGGGAGGAGAGGTAGGGAGAGAGAATCCTTGTTTTCTCCTCATCCTCCTCATCCTCCTCCGTAAAGTAAATGGGTATTGATAGTGCCCTGCGAATTCATATTATAGTCCCCCGGATCGATTAGTGATAGTGATAGTTGTAGTTAGCATGCTTCATATCCTATCATTCTTCACTACGAAACTTCCATGTTCCTATCTTCTTTAGGGACATGGTATCATTTTCCAACTGTTCCTCTTACATGTAGTTGTAGTTAGTAGTATGTAGTACAACAGATACCCTCGTTATGGACCAATAGGTTTCCTGGTGTCTGTTATTCCTATGTATTCCTCCTCCTCCTCCTCCTCCTCCTCCTCCTCCTCCTCCTCCTCCTCCTCCTCCTCCTCCTCCTCCTCCTCCTCCTCCTCCTCCTCCTCCTCCATCATTAACATAATAAAAAAAAATTTACACCACCGATCAAATGTCACCAAGAATTACGGTTTTAAGATTGTCTGTAAAAATATCGAATTAAATGCAGGTAAACATTTTTTTTCTGATTTCTGACTACTACTATTACTACTACTACTACTACTACTACTACTACTACTACTACTACTACTACTACTACTACTACTACTACTACTACTTTTACTACTACTACTAACCCCTTCACGCCCAGATATTTCCTTTGCTAAAAAAAAATCGTCTGTTGTCGAGCCATAAAATTAGGAAAAGTCACTGAATATACCTAATTAGTTAGTGGACAAGGATACTAAACAGGTCATAGCTATAAAATATTGCTTATAGTCACTAAAAATCGTCTAATGGTACCCAAATTACAATGGAAATTAGACTCTGGGTTTCAAGGGGTTAATATATATATACCTGAACTAATTTTTTTCTCATTATAGTATTGTTCGAACAGGTATCAATGGTATTAATGGAGAGAGAGAGAGAGAGAGAGAGAGAGAGAGAGAGAGAGAGAGAGAGAGAGAGAGAGAGAGAGAGAGAGAGAGAGAGAGAGAGAGAGGAGAGAGAGAAGAGAGAGAGAGAGAGAGAGAGAGAAGAGTATTGTTCGAACAGGTATGAATGGTATTAGTGGAGAGAGAGGGGAGAGAGAGAGAGGAGAGAGAGAAGAGAGAGAGAGAGAGAGAGAGAGAGAGAAGAGAGAGAGAGAGAGAGAGAGAGAGAGAGAGAGAGAGAGAGAGAGTATTGTTCGAACAGGTATGAATGAATGGTATTAGTGGATTAGAGAGAGAGAGAGAGAGAGATTGGATTAATTATAGTGTTATTATCTCTATTTTTTATATTTATCTTTTTATTTCTATCTCTAATTTTCTTTCACTTTGTCCTCTTTCTCTCTTTATTATCTTTTTCTTTCTTTCTTTAATTAATTATTTTTCCACTTCTTTTTTTCTTGCATCTTATATTATCTCCCTTTTCTTTATCGAACTTTTTCCCATCTCTCTCTCTCTCCTCTCTCTCTCTCCTCTCTCATCTCTCCTACTCTCTCTAACTTCCTCATCCTCGCTCTCTCCCTCTCTCTCTCTCCCCCTAACTACTACTACTACTACTAACACTACTACTAAACTACTACTACAATATACTCCACCGCCTCTTTATTTGCGGCGGGTACGCCAATATAGCCCCACCTCGCTATTGATGTTGCGCTCCAACCTTAAAACTACCCCTAAAAAATACATACATTTCTAACTAACTACCCCTAATTTATAAACCTACTCTATTCCTAACCTATCCACCTTATCCCACTCTCTACCAATGGGGGACTCGCAATCGAGGTCACTTATGTCCGTGTAAAGGGAATGGAGTATCTCGTACCCCTGAGACACAGGAGGGCAGACCGGGCGAGGAAGAAGGAGAGGCGACACCTCATCCAGGCGGCGACGGAGCTCTCCTTGGCTGGTGCTTCTTTACTGACATCAAGTCAGCTAGTCTTGAGTAGAAGCTCCTAGCCTTGGGGGCCATGCCCCCAGATGTGGTGAAGACGCAGGGGCGTAAAGGGTACCATGGTCGACTTGCAGGATCCTATCGCCATCAGGCCCTTATCTTCTCCAGCTCGTTCCCTGTGGTGGGACAGCCTCGAGGGAGAGCTCACGATGCGAGGCGGCCATCAGGTCGAAGATCCGTATGTCCAAAAGTACCGCTGCCCTCTGTCCAGAATCCCCGAGCCCCGGATGTCCACGCGAGCCTCAGGGCCGTATTGGCTGTCCTGTACCGCAGTAGTTCCCCATCTAGAGGCAGAAGGGTTGGCTCTGTGGAACGTCTTGGCACACCTCCCTGAGCATGCGGCTGTCAGGTCCCTCACCTCGTCGTGCCTGATACACACGAATCCCCCCTTTTTGCACGTCTTTGGTGTGGTCTCTTGTTGGGGGATCCACCACACAGGTGTTGGGGAGCCTTCCACTGGCCAGCCGTCCTCAAGCAACGGCATCGACAAATTCTTGTTTGTTGAGGGTGAAGCCCTTTGCTCTGATTGGTAGTGATGTTAGCCAGTTGGACGGTCCCGTCTCCTGTGCGATGGGGGATTTTTCTCACGGTGTCTGGAGGCAGATGGTCGAAAGGTGTTCAAGGCTGGTCTTCTGCCCTTGCTGCCTGTCTCGTGAGAATCGTTTCTTTTGCTCAGCGATCACACTTTGGTCGATTTCACCTTGTGCGTCCTGAGCGATGATCATATCCGTGGGGACCTGGTAAGGTTGATGGAGTTGAGGTTCTCCACCTCAGCCACCTTCTCAGGAGAGGTGATTCCCATCCCGCCTAGTCTTGGGAAAGGGAGTTCAAGCAACGCCCTCGCGTCATTCCCCGGACGGGGATCTCAGTAACGCTGGTATGAAGGTGTTCTTTATAGATTCCTCCAGCGTCTGAGGAGTAGGGCTGATGTCCGGGATGGTGCGCATGGCGAAGTTCCACCGATGTTGCAGGCCATGCGTGATAAGGCCGCGTAAGGCTGCGTGAGGCTCGGTCTTGGCCATGGCTGACAGGACATCGACCTAATCTACTACTACTACTATACTACTTTACTACTGATACTACTACTACTACTAACTACTACTACTACTACTATATGACTATACTACTGCTGCTACTACTACTACTACTGACTACTACTACTACACTACTACTACTTACTACTACTACTATACTACTACTACTACTACTACTACTACTACTACTATTACTACTACTACTACTGCTACTACTAGCTACTACTAACTACAGTAACTACAACTGCTGCTACTAACTACTACTGACTACTACTACTACTACTACTACTACTATACTACTACTACTACTACTATACTACTACTATTACTATACTACTACTACTACTACTACTACTACTCTACTACTACTACACTACTTGCTACTACTACTACTACTACTACTACTACTATACTAACTTTACTTACACTTTTTTATTTTT
>JACEEZ010000983.1:37500-50000 GCA_016584305.1 Chionoecetes opilio | reverse complement strand
GCCAAGCTGTGCTTGCTGTCTGGCTGTGTTATCGCCTCGTCATGCCAAGCTGTGCTTGCTGTCTGGCTGTGTTATCGCCTCGTCATGCCAAGCTGTGCTTGCTGTCTGGCTGTGTTATCGCCTCGTCATGCCAAGCTGTGCTGCTATGTCCTGTACAAACAGACCAGGACCTGGAAGTGGCAAATCTTTCCACCTGTGAGTAACACCACACACACACACACGCACCCACCACACACACACACGCACCCACCACACACACACACACACACACACACACACACACACACACACACACACACACACACACACACACACACACACACACACACACACACACACACACACACTCAGACACCCACACCCACACACACACCACACCCACACCCACACCCACTCCCCACCCAGCCCATCCACTCTTAATCCATCTACCCACTCCAGTCATCCACCTACTAGTTAAAAAAAAATAAAGGTGGATATGGTATACTTTTTTTTATATAAGTAGAAATAGATATAAGTATATTTTTTTATACTTGTTAACAATTAGTGGGGAACGGAAGCAGACCTGAGTGCGGTTATGATACAAATGATCATAGCGCTTCCTAATAAGCGGGGATTGTTCTAATGGAGATGGCTTTATTTTGCGAAGAAAAAAAAAGTATACCTTGTGGTTAAAGTTAGGTTAGGTTTCATTACAACCTATAAGGTTAGGTTAGGTTTCATTAAAACCTTTAAGGTTAGGTTAGGTTTCATTAAAACCTATAAGGTTAGGTTAGGTTTCATTAAAACCTTTAAGGTTAGGTTAGGTTTCATTAAAACCTTTAAGGTTAGCTAGGTTAGGTTTCATTAAAACCTATAAGGTTAGGTTAGGTTTCATTAAAACCTTTAAGGTTAGGTTAGGTTTCATTAAAACCTATAAGGTTAGGTTAGGTTTCATTAAAACCTTTAAGGTTAGCTAGGTTAGGTTTCATTAAAACCTATAAAGTTAGGTTAGGTTTCATTAATATTATTATTTTTTTTTGGGGGGGGGGGGGTTGCGCAAAATAAAACTATCTCCATTGCAACAAGCACCTATTGTAGGCCAAGAAAAAATAGTTGATGTCTCTTAAAACGACCGCAAAACTCTCGTCCATTATTACGAAAAGTTGTTTCGTAGTCTATATGAAACCATAGTCGTTTCGTACACTCAGCTCAGAGTTGAACTTGACTACTAGAGTTACGAAACGACACCAGGTATGTACGAAAATACTCAAAATCAGTGTACGAAACTAACTACTTTCAATTCAATATACCTAATTAAGAAAGGTTTTTTGATTAGGCCAAAGGTTTTTGATTAATTTAAACTTCCTGTAATCCCCGAGAGTAGCTTCTATGGACCACTGTGGCCCGCGCCGTACCCGTGGCCGCGGCGGTACGGGGCTGGCGCCGTTATAGTGGACGAGAACTGCGTGTTCGCTCATTAGGTCACACACACACACTCGGGGGCTAACACTGCACTCTTAGCCTCTCGCTTTACCACATAACACCACACCTGTCACTAACCCTGTACGGCCTCGCAACACACCTGTCACCAACACCTGTACGGCCTCGCAACACACCTGTCACTACACACCTGTACGGCCTCGCAACACACCTGTCACCACACACCTGTACGGCCTCGCAACACATCTGTCACTCACACACTGCACTACAAACTGTACGGCCTCGCAAACACCTGTCACTATACACCTGTAGTAGTTAGTGTAGTAGTGTTAATAGTAGTTGTACGGTGGTAATGTATAGTAGGTGGTAATGTAGTTAGTTTATAGTAGTGTAGGGTAAATATAGGCTGTTCAAATGCCTAGCAGACAACACCCAGCCACTGCCTGGCGGCCCATTATTTGTTTTGGTTATGACAAAGATGGCGGCTGTGACTTCAGTATCTCGTGTCGCACAGCTGACCCAGTAGATCCGCGATCCATGTTATATAGATCAGTGATCGTCACCCCTCTTTATTTTCACTTTTTTCATGTCAGATTCGGTTGGAGGGAGTGGGGGGTGGGGAGGAGCCTTCAACCTTACTATTCCTTTGCCTCTAACGTGATATTATAGCGAAGTATAGTGAATATGGAGTACATGAACTATAGTGGTAGAAAGTAGTCACACAGGCAGCCCCGTTTAGCTCAGTAGGGGTGTTGCTGTCTGTTCTTCCTTTGTATTCCTTTATATTTCTCCTCCTCCTCCTCCTCCTCCAACTCCTCTTCCTCCCTCCACCTCCTCCTCTTCCTCTTCCTCCTCCTCCTCCTCCTCCTCCTCCTCCTCCTCCTCCTCCTCCTCCTCCTCCTCCTCCTCCTCCTCCTCCTCCTCCTCCTCCTCCAGCAGTGGATTGAACGGAGCTGGGGCCTGATTGACTGCTGCCTCCCAAGAAAGCAAGGCTGCCGCACCACCCTTGAACTTCCACACTGAGCCTACACCAACACTACATTAGACCTCATAACACACAGATAACCCCGAGTTAATGGTTACCACTACTACTCTCGACCTGTGACGGGCTGTGGATCAGTAAGGGTCCTGACAGTTAGTGACCACCATCGGGATTTAAGGTACCAGGGGTCACTGCTGCAGGAGGCATTGAAGTGTACGGCGTCCTACATGGAAAGTACACAATCCGCAGTGGATTGAACGGAGCTGGGGCCTGATTGACTGCTGCCTCCCAAGAAAGCGCCAGGCAAGGCTGCCGCACCACCCTTGAACCTCCACACTGTGTTCCCACCATTACAAAACACATAACATGACCTATCTATCAAGCACTAAACCTACCCCCACAAACTAGTAGTAGTTAGCCATAGATTACAGCTTTCAACTTTCCTCACAAATTCCACGCAGTTTTTCTATATTGCATGGTATCACTTCTTTTCCGGCCAGCTTCGGCTGGAGGGATGGGTGGGTGGGGAGGAGCCTTCTACTTCCTATCCTTCCTCTCTTATTATCTAGTTAGTGTAGTGTAGTTAAAGCAAACAGCCTTGTAAGGACCTATTGGTCTGTTGCTGTTTGTGTTTCTTTTGTAATCCTTTGTAATCCTCCTCCTCCTACCTTAGTCTGGTGGTGGTTTAATGAATATTTTGAAGTTTTTTACACATTTATGTGATATTTCAGTTTAATAAGTTTTCATTCCTCCTCCTCCTCCTCCTCCTCCTCCTCCTCCTCCTCCTCCTCCTCCTCCTCCTCTTCTTGTGCCACGTGACCAACCAGCTTTGTTACATATATTTGTTTGTATGTTTGTAGGTTTGTGTGTTTAGTTGTTATCTTGTCCATTGTTTGGCTCCCAGACAGACTCTCTCTCTCTCTCTCTCTCTCTCCTCTCTCATCTCTCTCTCTCTCTCTCTCTCACTCTCTCTCTCTCTCTCTCTCTCTCTCTCTCTCTGCTCTCTCTCCTCTCTCTCTCTCTCTCTTCTCTCTTCTCTCTCTCTCCTCTCCTGTCATTTTCTTTCCTTTTACTTTTTTCCCTCGTCTTTTCTTCGCATTTCTTTTTCTCTCCTCCTCATCCTCTCCTCCTCCTCCTCCCCTACCTCCTCCTCCTCCTCCGACTACACACACTCAACTATTCCCTCCATCCCGCCTTCTCCTCCCTTTCGCTCCCCTCCCTTCTCTTCTCTCCCTCCTTCCTCTCTTCTCTTCTCTCCCTCCTTCCCTCTCTTCTCTTCTCTGCCTCCTTCCCTCTCTTCTCTCCTCTCTTTTCACTTTCACAACCGATGGAACAAGTTACCAGCAAATGTTGTCGAAGCCAGCACAATAACTACATTTAAAAACAGACTTGACGCGCACTGTAAGTAAATGGGTATTGATAGTGCCCTGCGAATCATATTTAGTCCCCCGGATCGATTAGTTGTAGTGGTATGTGGTAGTTGTAGTTAGTATATTTCATACCCTATTTTCTGCACTATACTTCCGTGTTCCTATCTTCTTTTAAGGACATGGTATCCTTTTTCCAACTGTTTTCTTACAAGTAGTTGATAGTTAGTAGTATGTAGTTCAGCAGATACCCTCGTCATGGACCAATGGGTCTCCTGGTGTCTGTTATTCCTATGTAATCCTATGTAAAATCCTCCTCCTCCTCCTCCTCTTCCTCCTCCTCCTGTCACTAATTATTGTGTTTGTCTTTCGCAGGTAAGGAATCGCGGAGAGAAGGAAGAAGAAGAGAGAAGGAGGAGGAGGAGGAGGAGAGGAGAGGAGGAAGGAAGAAGAAGAAGAAGAAGAAGAAGAAGAAAGAAGAAGAAGAAGAAGAAGAAGAAGAAGAAGAGGAGGAGGAGGTAGAGGAAGAAGAAGAGGAGGAGGAAGAGGTGATAATTCCTTCCTCTCTCATTCCTCTCCTTTGCAGGTATTTAGACAGAGAGAGAGAGAGAGAGAGAGAGAGAGAGAGAGAGAGAGAGAGGAGATGAGAGAGAAGAGCATCGATAACTGAGAGCGGCGAGAGAGAGAGAGGGATAGAGAGGAGGGAGCTGTACTGTAGGTGTACTCTCCAATTACTCTCTCCAATTACTCTCTTAGCACCTTCTTTCTACATTTCTCTTGACCTACGCGACTAGGCAGCTGTTGTAGAGATGTTGCTACTAGTGTCCCGCCCCTAGATCAGGTTGTCAGATGTGTCTACTGTAGGTAGAATATATGGAAACACTCATGTATTCTCTGCGCTCCTTGACCTGTCTATAAATAGGGTAGACCGCGTCTGCCCGAGACACTCAACCCACTACTCACGGCCCTCAGAGGTCACACATATATTCTGCGCTCGTCTCGTCGGGGCGGCCACCTGTGCCGCCCACCCCAACATATCCTGTATATTGTTGTTCTGCTGACCAATACATCTTCTGTCTTCAAATCTACAAGGTGACTTCTTATTCCTTATACCCATGCACGTATCCTTAAGAGACACACATCGGTAAGACATACACAGAGACCTTAAATCCACGCACCTCCGAGCCTAGACCGCTCGTGCCAAAGCTACCACAACGACGCTACCAACACGCCCGCCACCAGGATCTCATCTCATGTTCCTGCCCTGCCTCTACTCACTATAGTCAAGTTATGTACCACTTTCCCGGTACAAGAATGGTAACAGCGGTGTACAGAATGGTCTCTTTGTCTGTGTGTTTCTTTTGTGTGGGTTTGTGCGACTCTACGTGTTGCTAAATATTGTTGTCCGGGGGCCCCATGTTTCCTGATGCCCCCATGATTTCCTGATGTCCCATGATTCCTGTTTTCCCCCATGATGCCCCTGATGTCCCATGTTTGGTCCCATGATGCCCCTAAATGCCCCCTGGCCCCTGATGCCCCTTATGTCTCATGTTTTCCTGATGTCCCATATGCCCCTGGGGTTTTCCATGTTTTTCCGGGGTGTCCCTGATTTTCCGGGCCCACGGCCCCCTAAAAAACCCATTTCCTTTTTTGATGTCGCGTGCCCACCCCTGCACGCCTATCCTCTCTCCGGGTTGGATTCCCGCCCCCAGGGCCCCCCCCATCCCGGCTCCTCGTGCCCCTATGTCGGGGGTATGTTCACTGCGACCTTCCAGGTTTGGGGCCCCAAAACCCCCGCATCCAAAACCCCCAAACTCTGATGTCCCCCTGTGGTCTCTTCACGCCCGTGCCCCCTCGCACGTGCCCCTTTTCCCCACCCGAAACCTGGGTGGGCCCTCGTGATTTTTTTCCCTGCTTCTTCCCTCCCAACTTTATCGTCGCAAGTTTTTATTTTTTTCCCTCGTCATTTGGAAAATTGTGACATTCCTTTTTTGCGTGTTTTTATTATTTTTCTTTCACGTTGAAACGTAACCTAATTTTCCCTCCTGTCCCTTTGCGATATGCTTTTGTTTTGCCCAAATTTTTTTGACTTTATTTGACTCTTTTCTTTTTGATTAGTTTGGGCTGAAACTTTTTTTGTCATTTTCTTTACCTGCTTGTTCATTTTAGTTTTTTTTGACCTGCGGGGCTCCTTGCAAAACCTTTTTGGGCTGATTTTGGATATCAGGGGGGAATGCCCCTACGGGGCATCTTTGTCCCCCTTTTCCGCGGCCTGCTTCGTGGCTCACGCCCACAGCTCATTCCTCAACTCATCTCTCCTTCGTTGGCTTGTCAGTGTTTTCGGCTGGTTTGGTTATAGTAACTGCAGATTCTATTTCTTTACTGGTTGTTTGACTGTATCGGTTTCAGCGCGTTTGGACAAGGAGTAGATCCTCATTTTGTGTCTGTGTTGATACATAATATGTAAGTCCGTTTCATTTTTGGTCATAATATTTTACTTAGTATACTGTTTTGAAGACTTTTAGATCTTCAAAATCTAGTCATTATCTAGTTTAGTCAAGCCTAGTCAATTATCTTAAGTCATATTTTCCTTTTTTGAAATTGTATAATGTTGTCACGATCATTTTTCTCTTACGTTGGATAATCCTGGTGTTTCGGGTGGTATGCAGGATAGAATAACTTTTATGGCTATCTCTTGCTTTGCTGTTCGCTTGTGTTCAGTTACAGCGCGTCCTTTGACAATAGAGTTAAAATGCTCATTTTTGTGATAATGTATACGGTTTCTCAAGACCAATGATGTAATTTTTTGCGTACTTTGTCCACGGCT
Source organism: Chionoecetes opilio (assembly GCA_016584305.1). Taxonomy (NCBI): domain Eukaryota; kingdom Metazoa; phylum Arthropoda; class Malacostraca; order Decapoda; family Majidae; genus Chionoecetes; species Chionoecetes opilio. The sequence continues at coordinate 43,405 of JACEEZ010000983.1, read as the reverse complement.
GGTAACGTGGTTAACTTAGTTATGTTTCAGCATATTTCAGTCTACGTCTTGCTTGTGCTTGAGTAGTTCTTTAGTAGGTAATTCTGGATCAGGTTAATGTTATCTTTGGTGCAGTATTTTCCATGTTTATATTTTTGAGTGATTCATTTTCATGTTAGTAATTTTTTTTGGTTATAGGTTTATTTCAATCAATTTTTGGTATTGTCATTCAGCTTCATTTTTACCCCTTACGGTCCCTTATATATCTCCTATGTTATGTTCATATCTTTATATTCCCTATAATATGTGAGGCCACGTATTCTTTCGACGGGGGGGGGGGGGGGGGGGGGGTAATGTACTGTACTTTAGGTGTACTCTCCAATTACTCTCTCCAATTACTCTCTTAGCACCTTCTTTCTATATTCTCTTTGACCTACGCTGACTAGGCAGCTGTGTAGAGAATGTTGCTACTAGTGTCCCGCCCCCTAGATCAGGTGTCAGATGTGTCTACTGTAGGTAGAATATATGGAAACACTCATGTATTCTCTGCGCTCCTTGACCTGTCTATAAATAGGGTAGACCGCGTCTGCCCGAGACACTCAACCCACTACTCACGGCCCTCAGAGGTCACACATATATTCTGCGCTCGTCTCGTCGGGGCGGCCACCTGTGCCGCCCACCCCAACATATCCTGTATATTGTTGTTCTGCTGACCAATACATCTTCTGTCTTCAAATCTACAAGGTGACTACTTATTCCTTATACCCATGCACGTATCCTTAAGAGACACACATCGGTAAGACATACACAGAGACCTTAAATCCACGCACCTCCGAGCCTAGACCGCTCGTGCCATAGCTACCACAACGACGCTACCAACACGCCCGCCACCAGGATCTCATCTCATGTTCCTGCCCTGCCTCTACTCACTATAGTCAAGTTATGTACCACTTTCCCGGTACAGAGAGAGAGAGAGAGAGAGAGAGAGAGAACTAACCACACCCTTCTTTATATATTCATAGTGGCCCCATAACCTTAGATTTCTTTTCCATCCCTCAAGGTTCATCTTCTCTCTCTCTCTCTCCTCTCTCTCTCTCTCTCTCTCTCTCTCTCTCTCTCTCTCTCTCTCTCTCTCTCTCTCTCTCTCATAGGCCTTCTCTATTCATAAACGTAAATACTTAGACAACATTATAACTATCATCACTATTATTATTATTATCGTTGTTATTATTATTATATTATTATTATTATTATTATATTTTTATTATTATTATTATTTTATTTTACATTGCAAGAAAATAAGGTTGGTCAACATGCTACATAAAAACATACATGAAAGAGGAGGAAGATAACATTAGCATACAAAGGCAGGTGTTCGAGATGAGAGAAGAGAGAGAGAGAGAGAGAGAGAGAGAGAGGGGGGAGAGAGAGAGAGAGAGAGAGAGAAAAAAAAGAAATGGAAGTCCGAGGTAAAGGATAAAGTGAACGAAGGTAAAAAGAGAAGAGAGAGAGCGAGAGAGAGAGAGAGAGAAAGAGAGAGAAGAGAGAGGTAAGAGAAAAAAAAGAATGGAAGTCCCAGTAAGGATAAAAGTGAACTGAAGGTAAAAAAGAAAGAGAGAGAGGAAGAGAGAGAGAGAGAAGAGAGAGAGAGAGAGAGAGAGAGAGAGAGAGAGAGCGCCTTTCTCAAACACTAAGTCTGGCCACTGATTGCATCTGACTGAAAGTAGACAAAGGAAGGGAAAGGGGGAAGAGAGAGAGAGAGAGAGAAAAAAGAGGAGAGAGAAGGAGAGAAGGAGGAGAGAAGGAGAGAGAGGAGAGGAGAGACGAGATAAGAGAAAATGGAAAGAACTACTAAAAGGGGGAAGAGAGGAGAGAGAAATAAAAAAGGGAAAAATTTTAAGGGGACTGGAAAAAACTACTAGAGAGAGGAGAGAGAAGAGAGGAGAGAGAGAGGAGAGAGAGAGGAATTTTATGGATTTATTAAAGATAACTAAAAAAAAGGAGGAAAATAACGGGAAAGGAGGAGGAGGGGGAAAAGAAGAAGAAAAAGGAGGGGGAGGAGGAGGAGGGGGGGGGGAAGGAGGAGGTTAAAGAAAAAGGAAAATTAAAAAAGGATTACATGGGAGTAACAGAAAACCGGGGAACCCCTTTTTGGTCCTTTGCGGGGGGTTAATCTGCTAAATACATACTATTTAAACTATAAACTATTTGGGAAAGAAAACATTTGGGAAAATGATACCATGCCCCAAAAGAGGATGGAACATGGAAGTTTCATAGTGCGGGAATGATGGGATATAAAAATATTTAACTCCCAACTACCACTACCACTACAACTAATCGATCCCGGGGGACAGATACAAATTTTCGCATTTATAAAATACCCTTTTACTTTACGTGGGGGCGTCAATTAGTCTGTTTTTGAATGTAGTTTTTTGCTGGCTCCACAAATTTGCGGGAAACCCTTTTTTCCACCCAAAAACCCAAACGCCCTCTAACTTTGAAATAATTCTTAGGGAGATGGGTTGAGGGAAAACTTTTTAAGGGTTTATTTTTTAAAACCTTATTTCTTATTGTCACTTAAAAGTTGAAACTCGAATGGGTTTTCTCTTGATTAATGAAAAATAAAAAACCTTTTAGGATCTTAAAGGTTTCTACCCAAGTCCCCAACGGTTTTTCTAACGATTTTTTTAAAGGAAAAAACATATTAAGTTTCCCCCAGTCCCCCTTCTTCTAAGATGAATTTCGAAGAATTGAGGGTTTCTCTTGTTTAATGACATAAAAAACCTTTTAGGATTTTAAAAGGGTTTCAAATTCAAGCCCCCCACGGTTTCCCAAACCGACCCTTTTAAAAGGAAAACATATTAAGTTTCCGCAGCCCTCCCTTAAATAAGTTTAATTTTCGCAGAAGGGGAAAAATTTGTTTGGTTTGCTCTTTTTTGGGCACTGTTTCCCAAATTTGGCTTGGTTTTTCCCAAAACAGGGCGACCAAAAATTGAAGGGAAATATTCCAAGTGGGGGCCCAAAACCCAAAGGACGTGTAAAAATTGTTCTTTAAATTTCGGGAGTTTTTAGTTCAAAGTTAGGGTTTTAATAAACCCAAAACCTAAATTTTTGGGGCCTTTTTTTACTGGCAGCTGGGGGCAATGCTGCCCGGGTTTTTTCAGATCTTTAAATGTGAGAAAACCTAAACCCTTTTTTCCTGCTGTACTTCATTTAACGATTTATTTTTGCATTTGAAGTTATTTTTGGGTTTATCTTTTGCCAAATATGCATTCTTTAAAAATTTATGGGAAATTTTGATTTTAATGCCATTTACCCAACCTCCAATCTGATAGGTTTTCGAATCCCCCTTTGTATAGTTCGCATTTTTTCCTCTAGTATATGTTTTAAACCCGCCAAATTTTTTGGTTCCATCTGAAAATTTTTTATATTTTAGATAAAAGTCCGAGCCCAGATCGTTGATTAACCCGAAAAAGAGGAAAGGACCCAAGACCGAGCCCTAAAGGCACCCCACTAGTGCTTTAAACCAATCAGATCCCCTCCCCATTTATTCTACCCGTTGTTTTTACGATTTAAAACCCAAATCGCCAATCATGAACAATAATTTTCCCTCCCTAAAACCCCTGTCCCCCTTTCTTGGTCAACATCGCTTTATGTGGAACTGTTCGAAGGCTTTTTTTGAAAATCCCGGGAAAATTCATCCGGGGGAGGGGAATTTTAAACGTCCCCGTTTGAATAAATGAAATTAAAAAAAAAACCCTAGGGGGTTTTTTAAAACCCGGGTCCTTTTAAATTTTGAAATCCCTGCTGGGGGGTTTTTGTATAGAGTTTTTTCATCGAGAAAAAAAACTATTTTATCCCGCAAATTTTTTTTTCTCAAAAATTTAACAAAACACGGGCGTTAAAAACTAAAATTGGGGGATAATTACTTTCGGGGCTCTTATTCCCCCTTTCCCCTTGGGAAAATTTGGGGTAAAATTTTGCTAATTTCCCACTACTAGGGAAAATTTTTGTTCCCCCTAGGCCCATTTATTTAAAATAAACTTTAATGGGAGCGAAAATTGACTGTGACAAATTTGCGAAGTAGTCGCGGGGGGAGATTTCGTTTCCCCCCCCACGGGTTTTTCTGGGGCAAAATTTTTAAACAAAATACTTTGATATTTCCGTCTACTGTTATTCTCCTTTACCATTTTTTTTCCCTTTTCTAGTTCCCCCCCCATACATGGTTACTGGTTCTGGTAATGGAGCTTCGTTCCCCTTTAAAAAAATAAACCCCAAATTTAAAAATTCATTTTTGTACGAACCCCATACTCCTTATTTTCATTTACCCCAAAAATTTTTCTTTCGTGGCCCCCAAAACTTTTTTTTTTGGGCGTTTTTTTTTACTTCGAAAAGTATTTTAAAGGGAACCCTTTTTGGGGGGGGGGTTTTTTTGGGTTCCCCTTTTTTAATTTTTTTTTTTTTTCATAAATCGCGCTTTTTTAGGGCCCTTAAATTAGTCCTTTGCAGCGACGTTTTTTAAAGTCCTTTTTTCTCAGAAACGCAGTCTCATTTGTCGTTTGTTAAAACTTTTAATTGGGCCTTTGGGGGCTTTTTTGTCAATGATTTGTTTTGGAAACTTTATTATTTATCCCCAAAGGGTCTGTTTATGGGTTTTTCAAACGTTTTTTTTACCATGGAAAAATGTTTTTTTTCCCCAAACCGATTGGAGTTTATTTGTGAATACCATTACACATGTTTTCGGCGTTATTACCTTTTAGTAGGTCAATCCATTCAACTTCGCTTAGTACCCTGCTGATCTTCGTGAAATCTGCTTTGTTATAATTTGGGACTAGTAACCGATTTTCTGTGATGTCTACATTGCAATTTATGCCGCATCTGATTAGCCTGTGATGGAGGAGGAGGAGGAGGAGGAGGAGGAGGAGGAGGAGGGGTGGTTTCATCCTCTCCTGGGATCTTACAACCTTGCCTTTGCACCTTCACATAGTACAATATACGCGCTCTATCCACTTACGCTATGTTTATAATTATATATACTCTCTCTCTCTCTCTCTCTCTCTCTCTCTCTCTCTCTCTCTCTCTCTCTCTCTCTCTCTCTCCTCTCTTCTCTCTCCTCGTCATCTCCTCTCTCTCCTCTCTCTCTCTCTGCAGGACTATCTGTCACCGCCTTGCTACGTCATGTCAATGTTCTCGCCTTGATCACACAAGCGGTTTTTTAGGAAGGTCTTTAATGAACTTTTAAGGAACTTTACTTTTAATGAACTTTTAAGGAACTTTACTTTTAATGAACTTTTACTGAAGGAAGAACAGCCTGTAGTGAAGCAAAAAATGTCCAAGTATTGTTTTAAGGCTACGGAACACAAACTTGAGGACAGTGCTAACCCCTTCACGCCTAGATCTTATCCTTTGCTATATAAAATTGCATGTTGTCGAGCCATAAAATTACAAAAAGTAACTATATATACCAAATTAGCTCGTGGACAAGGATACTAAACAGGTCATATCTATCAAAATATTGCTTATATTAATCAAAATCGTCTTATGGCACCCAAATTACAATGGAAATAACGTTCTAGGTCTCAAGGGGTTAAGGGAGGCAATGTTGGAACGATCCACTATTGTCCTTCAGGGCCTAGGCCGCTGGGTGCGGGGCAATTGGCGGGCCTCCACCTTCATCGCCACCCTGCACCCTCCCGCATGGGAGGGCGTAGGCTCCATCCTCAACTGGCTCTGAGCCAACCCGAGCCACCCCCGCAGGGATTGACCCGGCTGCTATCATCTTCATGTGTGGAACTCCTCAATCTCATCCTCTACAATCCTGACACAACCAACTCCGAGCAGCGTGGAGCCAGGTGACTCCGTCAGGCTCCTACCGTCATCTTGGAACCCTTGAGCATGGAGTTGTAGGTAGCTGGAAACACCCACT
>JACEEZ010000983.1:20000-32500 GCA_016584305.1 Chionoecetes opilio | reverse complement strand
TTTCCCTTTCCCTTTCCTTTCATTCCTTCCTTACTTCCCTCTTCCCTTTCCCTTTCCCTTCCTTCCTTCCTTCCTTCCTTCCTTCTCTCCTTCCTTCTTCCTCCTTCCTTGCTTCCATTCCTCCCTTCTTTCCTTCCTCCCTTCCTTCCTTCCTTCCCTCCTTCCTTCACCTCTTCCTTCCTTCCTTCCTTCCCTCCTTCCTTCACCTCTTCCTTCCTTCCTTCTTTCCATCCTTCCTTCCTTCCTTCTTCCAACCTCCCTCCTTTCCATCCTTCCTTACTTCCTTCCTTGCCTTGCTTCCCTTCCTCCCTTCCTTCCTTCCTTTCTTCCTTCCTTCCTTTCTTTCTTCCTCTTCCACTCGTGACCTAGCAACTGCAGGAGGAGGAGGAAGAAGAGGAGGAGGAGGAGGAGGAGGAGGAGGAGGAGGAGGAGGAGGAGGTAGGGAGAGTGAGGGAGTATTAAGAGAGGAAGGAGGGAAGGAGTGAGTGAGGGAGAGAGTGAAGGAGGGAAGGAAGGGAAGTAGACAGAGAGAAGGAAGGAGTGAAGGAGAGAAAGAAGGGAGAGAAGGGTGGACTTGTAGGAGAGAAGGAAGGAGGAAGGGAGAAAAAGAAGGAGGAAGGATGAAGGAAGGATAGAGGGAAGGATTGAGGGACTGAAGGAGGTAAGGAAGGAGGAAGAGAAGGAAGTATTAAAGCTAGGAAGGAGTGAAGGAGTATTAAGAGAGGAAGGAGGGAGGGAAGGAAGGAGAGAGTGAAGGAGGGAAGGGGCGAGGGAGTGAAGGAGGGCGATAAGGAAGGAGGAAGGGAGGGAAGGAGGGAATAAGGAAGGAGTGAGTGAGGGAGTTAAGGATGAACTGTGACGCAGCTGCGAGGAGGTCATTGCCAAGGTTACTCCACCACCCCCTCCATTCTCCCTCCACTCCTCCACTCCCTCCACTCCCCCCCCCCCCCCTCTCTCTCTCTCTCTCTCTCTCTCTCTCTCTCTCTCTCTCTCTCTCTCTCTCTCTCTCTCTCTCTCTCATGAACATATGGTAAAAGATCATTATTATCATTATTATTATCATTATTATCATCATCATCATCATCATCATCATCATCATCATCATCATCATCACCACCACCCAAACGAGAACAACGATTTAGCTTTAGTGTAGAATCAGCTCCTCCTCCTCCTCCTCCTCCTCCTCTCCTTTTTCCTCCTCCTCCTCCTCCTCCTCTCCTCCTCCTCCTCCTCCTCCTTTTCCTCCCCTCCTCCTCCTTTTTTCCCTCCTCCCCTCCTCCTCCTCCTCCTCCTCCCTCCCCCTTTCCTCCTCCTCCTCCTCCCTCATAGCCACGTCATACGTAAGTGATTCACCCTCGAGCGCCCTTGTGTGTGTGTGTGTGTGTGTGTGTGTGTGTGAGAAAGAGAGAGAGAGAGAGAGAGAGAGAGAGAGAGAGAGAGAGGATTTAAATTTTCTTTTCCGTTTTTTTTATTCCGTTGTTATTTTTCCCTTGTTCGTTAAGGGTGTTTATGGGTTTAAGGGGAAAAAGAAGGGGGTTTGTTTTAAAGTTCCGTTTCCTTTCTTGTTCCCCTTTTCGTTCCGTTTCAGGCTTGTTTCTCTTTCCGTTCCGTTTCAGTTTTGTTCCTTCCGTTCCGTTTCAGTCTTGTTTCTCATTCCGTTCCGTTTCGGGTTTTTTCCTTCCGTTCCTTTTCAGTTTTGTTTCCCTTTCCGTTCCGTTTCAGTCTGTTTTCATTCCGTTCCGTTCAGTCTTGTTTCCCGTTCCGTTCCGTTTCAGTCTTGTTTCCATTCCGTTCCGTTTCAGTCTTTTTTTCCGTTCCGTTTCAGTCTTGTTCCGTTCCGTTCCGTTTCATCTTGTTTTCATTCCGTTCCGTTTCAGTCTTGTCCCCGTTCCGGTTCCGTTTCAGTCTTGTTTCTCTTTCCGTTCCGTTCAGTCTTTTTTCCCCGTTCCGTTTCAGTCTTGTTTCTCTTCCCGGGTTCCGTTTCAGTCTTGTTTCTCATTCCGTTCCGTTTCAGTCTTGTTTCTCATTCCGTTCCGTTTCAGTCTTGTTTCTCATTCCGTTCCGTTTCAGTCTTGTTTCTCATTCCGTTCCGTTTCAGTCTTGTTTCTCGTTCCGTTCCGTTTCAGTCTTGTTTCTCATTCCGTTCCTTTCAGTCTTGTTCCCCGTTCCGTTCCGTTTCAGTCGTTCCGTTCCGTTTCAGTCTGTTCCCTCCTTGTTTAGGCCCGTTCCGTTCGTCTTTTTTTCCCCGCCTTTCCCCGTCGTTCTTCCGTTCCGTTTCAGTCTTGTTTCTCATTCCGTTCCGTTTCAGTCGTTCCGTTCCGTTCCTCTCTTATGTTGCGTTCCATGTTCCTCCGATGCTTTCGTTATCTTATGTGCCAGTAGTAAAAATAGTGGTAGTAATGATTGTGGTGGTCGTTAGTGATAGTGGTAGTAGTGGTGATGGTTAGAGGTAGTGGTGGTAGTTGTGGTAATAGTGGTGGTAGTGGTGATGGTTAGAGGTAGTGGTGGTAGTGGTAGTAGTAATGGTTAGAGGTAGTGGTAGTAGTGGTGATGGTTAGAGGTAGTGGTGGTAGTGGTAGTAGTAATGGTTAGAGATAGTGGTAGTAGTGGTGATGGTTAGAGGTAGTGGTGGTAGTGGTAGTAGTAATGGTTAGAGGTAGTGGTAGTAGTGGTGATGGTTAGAGGTAGTGGTGGTAGTGGTAGTAGTAGTGGTTAGAGGTAGTGGTAGTAGTGGTGGAAGTGGATAGTAGATAGTAGGACAGTAGGTAGGATGGTGATAGTGGTGGTGGTGACCTTGAAGCAACAGCGTTCAACAGCACCAAGTCCACTCACCTCTTCATCCCCCCTCCTCCCCCCCCCCCCCTGCTCCACCCCCTCCACCACCACAACAAACCCCCCCCTCCCCTCCTCCTCCACCACAACAAACCCCCCCTCCCCACCCCCTCCCCTCCACCCCCTCCTCCACCACAACACAACAAAACGATTTCATCCGCCACAAAAAAAAACAATAATATATCCAAAAAAAAAAGCAGCAAGGACATACTATTATCCTACTAGCTCTAACCACAACTACCACCACTACCACTATCTCTATCTCTAACCACAACTACCACCACTACCAATATCTCTATCTCTAACCACAACTACCACCACTACCACTATCTCTATCTCTAACCACAACTACCACCACTACCACTATCTCTATCTCTAACCACAACTACCACCACTACCACTATCTCTATCTCTAACCACAAATACCACCACTACCACTATCTCTATCTCTAACCACCACTACCACCACCACTATCTCTAACCACAACTACCACCACTATCACCACCACTGTCTCTAACCACAACTACCACCACTACCACTATCTCTAACCATCACTACCACTATCTCTATCTCTAACCACAACTACCACTATCTCTAACCACAAACTAACCACCACTACCACTTATCTCTATCTCTAACCACAACTACCAGCCACTACCAACTATCTCTAACCACAACTACCACCCTACCATATATCTTATCTCCTAACCCAACTACCACTATCTCTACCACAACTACCCCCACTACCACTATCCTCTAACCACAAACTACTACCACTATCTCTATCTATAACCACACTCCACCACTACCACTATCTCTAACCACAACTACCACACTACCACTATCTCTATCCTCTAACGCAAACTACCACCACTACCACTATCTCTAACCACAACTACCACCACTAAACCCTATTCTATCTCTAACCACACTAACCACCACTACCCTATCTCTAACCACAACTACCACCACTACCACATCTCTATCTCTAACCACAACTACCACTATCTCTAACCACAACTACCACCACTACCACTAATCTCTAACCACCACTGACCACTATCGTCTACCACAACTACCACCACTACCACTATCTTCTACCCAACTACCACCACTACCACCACCCTATCTCTATCTAACCACAACTACTACCACCACCCACCACCACCACCACACACCATCACCTACACTACCAACCACCACCCCACCACCACCACCACCACCAACCACCACCACCACCACCACCGATCCACCACCACCACCAACACACCACCCACCCCACCACCACCACCACCACCTACAACTCGACACAGCGCAACCTTATAGTTCTTATCATCACCACCATCATCACCACCATCATCACACACACACACACACACACACACACACACACACACACACACACACACACACACACACACACACACAGCACACACACACACACACCATCACCTACACACACACACACAACACATTCAACAAAGAAACAATAGAAAACAAAGACCTTTTATCCTTATCCTTATGCCAACCTTCTCATGTTACACACACACACACACACAACACACACACACATCACACACACCACACACACACACATCACACACACACACACTGTCACACACACACTGTCACACACACACACACACACAAGGTCACACTGTCACACACACACACACACACACACTGTCCACACACAGCCACACACACACACACCTGTCACACACACACCACACACACACACACACTGTCACACACACACACACAACACACCACACACACACACACAACACACACAGGAAGCACACCACACACACACACACACACACACCACACACACCACACACGACACACCACCTGTGGCTTGTTACGTCAGAAGCGTTGAATCACCCTGTTGGAAGAAGAGGAGGATGAGGAGGAGGAGGGAGGAGGAGGAGGAGGAAGGAGGAAGAAGGTGGAGGCAAATGGTAGATCTATAGTGGGAAGAGGAGGAGGGAGGGAAAATCACACACCACGCACACGCACAACCACACACACACACACACACAACACACACACACACCCACACACACACACACACACACACAAATGCGACACCACACGCACACGCACAACCACCGGCACACGCACACACACACACACGAATCTTCCCTCAAAACAAAAAAAACAAATCATAAAAACTAACAAGAACCAAAATCAAAACAAACAAGGATAACCAAAAACACTCCTGATAATTCGGACAATGAGCGGCGAGCACTAGTGAGGTGTTTAGACGATCTTCTCGCTGATTGGCTGAACGGTTGGCTCTGCTCTTGCCTCTCCTTCCCTCCGTTCCCTCCTTCGAAATCCCTGTCCTTCCTCCTCTCTCCCTCTCCTCTTCCTCTCTCCAACGTTAGGATGACAACTCTCTCTCTCATCTCTCTCTATCTCTCTCTCTCTCGTACTCATCTCTCTCCTCTCTCTCGCTCTCTCATCTCCATCTCATCTCTCTTCATCCTCTCTCTCTCTCCTCTCATCTCTCTCTGTTTTTTTTCTCTTAAAAATCGTGATATATTCGTAGATAATTCACTAATTATCGTGATTTAATTCCTGGAGAGAGAGAGAGAGAGAGAGAGAGAGAGAGAGAGAGAGAGAGAGAGAGAGAGAGAGAGAGAGAGAGAGAGAGAGAGAGAACTATCCAAACAGGTTTTTTTGATGTCATGGAAAGGGAAAACCGGGATGAGAGAGTGCGAGAGAGAGAGAGAGAGAGAGAGAGAGAGAGAGGAGAGAGAGAGAGAGAGAGAGAGAGAGAGAGAGAGAGAGAGAGAGTGTGAGTGTAAAGAGAGAGAGAGAGAGAGAGTATTGTCAGTTAAAGAGAGTGATTTACTAGGCTTCTAATTATTTTACCTTTACATTACTACTAATATATATATTTTTTTATTTGAGCATTTATTTCTTGCTTTATTTATATTGGTGTATTTTCTCCCTCCCCCCTGGTAAAGATATTGCAGTGTTGTTGTTGTTGTTGTTGTTGTTGTTGTTATTGTTGTTGTTATTGTTGTTGTTGTTGTTGTTGTTGTTGTTAGTGGTGGTGGTGGTGGTGGTGTATAGCTCATATAGGGATGATTAATACTACTAATAACAAAAATATTATATGGTGTGGAGCCTGATGATAATATATATGGTATGGTATCCGTACAGTGGTGGTGGTGGTGGTAGTAGTGGTGGTGGTGGTGGTGGTGGTGGTGGTAGTGGTGGTGGTTGCTTGCCCGCTGCACATATTAACCCCTTCACGCCCAGATCTTTCCTTTGCTATATAAAATTGTCTGTTGTTAGCCATAAAATTACGAAAGGTAACTGAATATACCAAATTAGTTAGTGGACAAGGGTACTAAACACGTCATAGCTATAAAATATTGCTTGTAGTCACTAAAAATCGTCTAATGGTTCCCAAATTACAATGGAAATTACGTTCTGGGTCTCATGGGGTTAAAATAATTTCCTTCTATGTATACATATTATGTGTATTATTTTTATTATAGTTTCGTGTCTATCCATACCTTCGAGCGAAATATTATTATTATTATTATTATTATTACTATTATTATTATTACTATTATTATTTTCAGTACGATCGATCAGTGTATACAAATAGAAATAGAAGCAAATAACGCATAGGCATTCATCTATATCCATTTACAGTAAACCCTCTCTAATTCGAACCCGTATGATTGGAACTTCGGATAATTCGACCTGTTGTTCTCCTTTTTATCATATCTCATTTTTTTATCCGCCTTGCAAGTCACCAGTAAGACCGGAAACAATGGAGACAAGGAAAAAATTTCTCTCTCTCTGCATCTCCTCTCTCTCTCTCGCTCCTCTCTCCTCTCTCTCTTCTCCTCCCTCCTCTCTCCGCTCTCCTCGTCGTCCTCTCACCATCTCTCGTCTCTCTCGTCTCTCGGTCTCTCTCTCTTCTCTGCCCTCTCTCACTCTCTCCTTCTCTCCACGCTCATCCCTCTCTGCTCTCTCCATCTCTCTCTTCTCTCCCTCTTCCTCCCCCTCTCTCGTCACTCTCCTCTCTCTCACCCCTCGCCTCCTTCCTCTCTCTCTCTCTCTCAAATAATAAATCACCAGGTACTGAGAGACAAAAAAAATAACAGGAAAAAAACGTATTCTCTCAGATGACCTAAGAACAGGATAACTGGAGAGGAGGATGAAGTTAGGAGGGAAGGAAGGAAGGAAGGAAGGAAGGAATGAAGGGGAGGGAGGGAGGGAGGGGAGGGAGGACAGGAAGGAAGGAAGGAAGGAGGAGGAGGAAGGAAGAAGGAGAAAGGAAAAGAAAGGAAGGAAGGAAAAAGGAATTAGGAAGTTAGGTGAGGGGAAGGAAGAGAAAGGAAGGGAGGAGGGAGGGAGGAAGGAAGTTAGGTAGTGAAAGAGGGAGTTACGAAAGGAATACAAAGGAAACACAAACAGCAACAGCACCGTAGGGTCCTTACAAACTGTTTGCTTTAAACTATACTACACTAACTAGATAATAAGAAGAGAAAGGATAGGAGTAAAAGCTCGCTCTCAACCACCCATCCCTCAGCCGAAGCTGGCCGGAAAAGAGTGATAACCATGCAATATAGAAAAGACTGCATGGAATTTGTGAGGAAAGTTGAAAGCTTTAATCTATGGATACTACTACTAGTTTGTGGGGTAGTTTAGTCTTGATAGGATAATTCATGTTATGTTTTTTTTGTAATGGTGTGAACACAGTGTGGAGGGTTCAATGGTGGTGGGTGCCGGCAGCCTTGCCTGGCGCTTTTCTTGGGAGCCGCAGAGTCATCAGGCCCCAGCTTCCGTTCAATCCACTGCGGATTGTGTACTTTTCATGTAGGACGCCGTACACATTTCATGCTCCCTGGCAGCGAGTGACCCCTGGTACCTTAAATCCCGATGGTGGTCACTACTGTCAGGGACCTCTAACTGAACCACAGCCCGTCCAGGTCGAGAGTAGTAGTGGTATACCTTAACTCGGCTATCTGTGTGTGGTATGAATGGTCTAATGTAGTGTTGGTGTAGGCTTTCAGTGTGGAAGTTCAGGGGTGGTGCGGCAGCCTTGCCTGGCGCTTTCCTTGGGAGGCAAGGGTCAGTCAAGTCATGCCCCAGCTTCCGTTTCAATCCACTGCGGTAGTGCCCTTTTCCCAGTAGGGGGACGCCGTGCCACTGGGACTTCATGCCCCATGCCCCCCTGCAGCAGTGAACCACCTGGTATATAAATCCCCGATGTGGTCACTAACTGACAGAGTTAGATGGAAGGAAGGAAGTTTAGGAGGGAAGGAAGGAAGTTAGGAGGGAAGGAAGGAAGTTAGGAGGGAAGGAAGGGAGGAAGGAAAGAAGTTAGGAAGGGAGGGAGAAAATACATGGCAGGTAGAAATATGAAGAGAAAAAAAGATAACTACGGTAACCACAACTACCACCGACTACACTATCCACTCCACCAACCACACTATCTCTAACCTCACCACCACTACCACTATCTCTACCACTACGATACCACCACCACTATCTCTAACCATCACCCCCACTACCACTATCTCTGAACCCCACCACCACACCACTATCTCTAACCATCACCACCACTACCACTATCTCTAACCACTACACTACTACCACTATCTCTAACCACCACCACCACTACCACTATCTCTAACCACTACCACCACTACACGGATCTCCAACCCTACCACCACTACCACTATCTCTAACCACTACCACCACTACCACTATCTTCCAACCACTACCACCACTACACTATCTCTAACCATCACCACCACTTAAACCACTATCTCTAACAACACACACTACCAAAAAGAAAGAAAAAAAAAAAAAAAAACCACTACCACTATCTCTTAACCACTACACCACTACCACTATCTTTAACCTCACCACCACTACCACTATCTCTAATCACTACCACCACTACCACTCTCTCTAACCACTACCTCCACTACCACTTCTCTAACCACCACCACCACCACCACCACTATCTCTACCACTACCACCCCACCACTATCTCTAACCATCACCACACTACCACCACCACCACTATCCTTCTAACCATCACCCCACTAACCACTATCTCTAACCATCACCACCACTACCACTATCTCTAACCATCACCACACTACCACTATCTCTAACCACCACCACCCATAACCACTATCTCCTAACCATCACCCACCACTAACCACTATCTCTAACCATCACACCACTAACCACTATCTCTAACCACTACCACCACCCCACTATCTCTAATCCACTACCACCACTACCACTATCTTAACCACTACCACCACTATCCACTATCTCTAACGCACTACCACCACTACCACTATCTCTAACCACTACCACCACTACCACTACTTCTAACCACTACCACACTACCACTATCTCTAACCAACTACCACCACTACCACTATCTCTAACCACTACCACCACTACCACTATCTCTAACCACTACCCACTACCAAACTACCTCTACCACTACCACCACTACCACTATCTCTACCATCACCACCACTCCCACTATCTCTAACCACTCACCACTACCACTATCTCTAACCACTACCCCACTATCCACTATCCTCTAACCACTACCACCACTACCACGATCTCTACCACTACTACCACTACCACTATCTCTAACCACTACCGAACCACTCCCACTATCTCTACCACTCCACACTACCACTATCTCTAAGCCATTACCACCACTACCACTATCTCTAACCACTACCACCACTACCACTATCGCTAACCATACACCCCACCCACTATCTCTAACCACTACCACCACTACCACTATTCGCTAACCACTACCACCACCACCACTATCTCTAACACTACCACCACTACCACTATCTCTAACCACGTACCACCACTACCCACTATCTCCAACCATACCACCACTACCATCTATCTCTAACCCCAAAAAACCCACCACCACTATCTCTACCATCACCACCACTACAACTATCTCCAACACTACCACCATCTCCAACCACTACCACTATCTCCAACCATCACCACCACTACCACTATCTCCAACCACTACCACCACTACCACTATCTCCTAACCACTCCACCACTACCACTTCTCCAACCATCACCATCCACTACGACTATCCTCCAACCATCAACCACCACTACCACTATTCTCCAACCACTACCACTATCTCCGACCATCACCACCACTACCACCCACTGCAGCACTTCTCTAACCACTACCTAACCACCACTACACTATCTCTAACCACTACAACCAATACCACTATCTCCAACCAACTACCACCACTACCACTATCTCACCACTACCACTTATCTCCAACCATCACCTCCACTACCACGATCTCCAACCACTTAAACCACAACTACGCTACCACTATCTCTAACCACTACCACCACTACACTATCTCTAACCACTATCTCTAACCACCCCACCGACCACCCTACTCTAACCCTACACCACCGCACCACACATCTCTAACCATCACCACCACTACCGACTAATCTCTAACCATACCCGCACCCCACTATCTCTAACCTCACCACACACTACCACTATCTCTAACATCACCACCACTACACTATCTCTAACGCTTCACCACCACTACCACTACTCCTAACCATCACCATCACTACACTACCACTATCTCTAACCACTACCACCACTACACTTATCTCTAACCACTACCACTATCTCTAACACTACCACCACTACCACTATCTCTAACCTACGACCACCACTACCACTCTCTCTAACCACTACACCACTACTCACTATCTCTTAACCACTACCACCACTACCACTATCTCTAACCACTACCACCACTACCACTATCTCTAACCACTAATCCACCACTACCACTATCGCTAAACCAGTTGTGTCTACACCACACCACTATCTCTACCACTACCAACCACTACCTACTATCGCTAACCACTACCACCACCACCACTAATGCGCTAACCACTACCACCACTCCACTATCTCTAACCACTACCCACTAATCTCCAAACCACTACCACCACTACCACTATCCTAACCACCACCACCACCACCACTATCCTCTCACCATCCACCACCACTACAACTACTCCAACCACTACCACCATCTCCAACCACTACACTATCTCCAACCATCACTCACCACTACCACTATCTCCAACCACTACACCACTATCCACTATCTCCAACCACTACCACCACTACCACTATCTCCAACCATCACCACGCCTACCACTATCTCCAACCATCACCACCACTACCACTATCTCCAACCACTACCACTATCTCCAACGCATCACCCACCACTACCACCACTACACACTATCTCTAACACTACCACCACTACCACTATCTCTAACCACTACCACCACTACCACTATCTCCAACCACTACACCACTACCACTATCCTCCAACCACTACCACTATCTCCAACCATCACCACCACTACCACTATCTCCACCACTACCACCATACCACTATCTCTAACCACTACCACCACTACCACTATCTCAACTCACTATCTCTAACCACCACCACCACCACCACTATCTCTAACCACTACCACCCCCCCACAATCTCTAACCATCACCACCCTACCACTAATCCTCTAACCACTACCACCACCACCACTATCTCTACCCATCACCACCACTACCACTATCCTCTAACCATAACACCACTACCACTAAGCTCTAACCATCACCACCATACCACTTATCTCTACCATCACCACCACTACCACTACCACTATCCAACCACTACCACCACTACCACTATCTCTAACCACTACCATATCTCTAACCACTACCACCACTACCACTATCTCTAACCAGACCACCACTACCACTATCTCTAACCACTACCACCACTACACTATCTCTAACCACTACCACCACTAACCACTATCTCTAACCACTACCGACCACTACCACTATCTCTAACACGACTACCACCACTACCACTATCGCTAACCACGACCACCCCCACCACTATCTCTACCACTACCACCACTACCACTATCGCTAACCCAATACCACCACCACCCACTAATCCTGAGACGCATTCCACCAATACCACTATCTCTACGCACTACCACTATCTCCAACCACTACACCACTACCACTTATCTCTAACCACACACCAAACCACCACCACTATCTCTAACCATCAACCACACTACAACTATCTCCAACCCTACCACCATCGCCCACCCACTACCACTATCTCCAACCCATCCCACCACTACCACTATCTCCAACCACTACCACTACCAACACTACCACTATCTCCACCACTACCACCACTACCACTATCTCTAACCACTACCACCACTAACACTATCTCAACCACTACCACCAACTCCACTTATCTCTAACCACTACCACCACTACCACTATCTCCAACCACTAGCCACCACTACCACTATTCTCCAACCATCACCACCACTAACCCTATCCGTCCAACCTCACAACACTACAACTATCTCCACCACTACCACCATCTCCAACCATCACCACCACTACCACCACTACCACTATCATCCAACCGATCACCACCACTACCACCAGCTCCAACCACTACCACTATCTCCACCCATCAACCACCACTACCACTATCTCCACCACTACCACCACTAC
>JACEEZ010000983.1:0-2500 GCA_016584305.1 Chionoecetes opilio | reverse complement strand
TTTCTCTCATTGTTTAAGAGTCTACGTTTCTGTTATTACTTGCCTATCCGTCCCGGTTAGGTATATATACAGCGCCCTGTAGGCAAAGAAAGGAATGCAGGTGTAGGTGTAGCGTATATGCGGCAAGGGCAGGAGTGAGAGTGTGTTGTGTGTGTGTGTGCGTGTGTCAGTGTGTCGGCGAGTGTGTGTGTGTGTGTGTGTTAGTGTGCCGTCTGGCCCTGTGTGGGAAGCGTGTGGATCCCTTCGCTCCGTAACCCGGCGCGCGTGTGTCTTCCTACCCGCTCGCTACTCTGTTCTCCCACCTGTTGCACCGTCAGTGTGTGTATATGTCTTATAGTTACGTGCGGCCCTGTGTTATGTCGCACCTAGTGGCATTAGTAGCGGTATCAGTAGCGTTCTCGTAAGTTCGTATGCTCGTAGTTCCCGCCAGTGATGTGTCTGTCGTAAGGCGCCGTCGCAGGTTGGTTAGAGGTGCCCCGTCGCGCCGGGCTCCCACCGCCACCATGACTGTTATTGCGCTCTTGTCCCGAGTTGGTATTAGAACGTGCGCCGCGCCTGTCACCTTTGCACCTGCCCCGAGTACCTACCAAGGCGTAGAGGAAGAGACGTGGGTGTGCTTGAGGCGCGTAAGGGCGTGGAGGAACCCAGAACAGACTAAACCTGACGGAGGAACATGTGTGAGCTAAGAAACGAGGCGGGACTATATAGCAAGCAAGAGAGTGTTGGGGAAAAAGTGTGTCGTTTTGTACCAGGAGTGTTGGGATTAACAGAGGCGTAAGGGCAGGATTGTCGTGGTGTGTTTGAGAGGAAATTGGTTGATTTTGGGGCGTCCTTTTTGTTACAGGGAGTTTCGTACACAAGTTGTTTCGTACCCAGGTTTTGTGAGTTGTTTCGCACACTGATTTTGAGGGGGTTTTCGTACATTACTGGTGTCGATTCGTAACTCTAGTAGTCAAGTTCAACTCTGAGCTGAGTGTACGAAACGACTATGGTTTCCTATAGACTACGAAACAACTTTTTGGTGTACGAATCTATACTACTGGTGTACGAAACAACTTGTGTACGAACTGACTGCACCCCGTCCTTTTCTAACTGGGGGAAGAGAGGGAAAGGAATGGAGAGGGAAGGGAGTGGGTTTGTCTGCATGTAGAAGGCAGTGTGGAGTGGGCTGAAAATGAGAGGGCTTGGAGAGGGATTGTCTATAGAAGGGAGTGTGTGGTGAGGGCAGAAAGTGAGAGGGCTTGGAGAGGGATTGTCTGTAGAAGGGAGTGTGTGGTGAGGGCAGAAAGTGAGAGGGCTTGGAGAGAGAGGGAAGGGAGAGGGTTTGTCTGTATAAGGGTGTTTGGAGTGGGCTAAAAATTAGAGGGTTTGGGAGAGGGAAGGGAGAGGGTTTTTCGTGGGAAGGGAGTGTGTGGGGGAAAAAGGGGAAGGTTGTAAAGGAGAGGGAGTGAAGAGGGGTATGAGAGGGATTGTCTGTTAAAAGGTGATTTGGGGTTGAGGCAGAAAGTGGGGGAATGGAGAAGGTTTGGGGTTTGTGGGGAGTGTGGGGTGGGGCGGGGAAAATTTTGAGAGGCTTGGGGGGAAAAAAAAAAAAGGGGGGGGAGAGGGAAGGAAAGGGGGGGGAAATTGCCCTTTAAAGGTTTTTTTGTGGTGGGACAGTGTATTGTTTATAAAAGTGACACGTACAGCAACACACAGCCGTAGGGTGGTTTTGTGTGGGTGTGTGTGGGGTTTGTGTGTGTGTGTGTTGTTTGTGTGTTGTGTGTGTGTTTGGGTGTGTGTTGTGCTGTTTTCCTTCTATTTTTTCTTGCTTTGGGGTGTGATGTGGTGGTGTGACGGTGATGGTGGTTTTTGGTGCATAGTGAGGTTTTTGCATGTGGTGATTAACGCCGGATGATACACACACACACACACACACACAACACACACACACACACACACACCACCACACACACAACCAACACACACACACACAACACCTAAGGAAACAATTCTGAAGTTTAGGAATTAGGTAAAAAATAGTATCCCTTGATGGTGTGTGTGTGGTTAGTGTGTGTGTGTTTGTGTGTGTGTGTTGTTTTTGGGTGTGTGTAGGGGGTGTGTGTAGTGTGTGTGGTGTGTGGGTGGTGGTGTTTGTGTGTGTGTGTGTGTGTACGTAAGAACCCCGTGTTTTCTACTTTATTATCTGATCTGCCGCTCCCCTTTTTCCTCCCCCCCCCCCCCCCTTTTTTCCCCCCCTCCCCTCCCCCCTCCTCCTCCCCCCCTCCCCCTCCTCACCCCCTCCTTCCTTTCTTTTCTTATTGGTTTTTTTTTCTAGTTATCCTTCCTCCTTTCCCCTCTTCCCCCCTCTTCCGGCCCCCTCCCCTCCTCCCCCTCCTCTTCCGGGCCCTCCACCTCCTCCCCCTTTCCCCCTGGCCCTCCTCCTCCTCCTCCCTCCCCCCCTCCTCTCTCCCCCCAAGGGGGTGGTGCTGCCCCCCACCCCCCCCTTGAACCTCCAACT
>JACEEZ010000982.1:52500-56896 GCA_016584305.1 Chionoecetes opilio | reverse complement strand
GGTTTTTCTTAAAAAAGAATTTTTTAAAATTTTTTTTTGTTTTTTTTTTTGTTTTCGCTTTTTACATTACAATATTTTAAAATTTTAACTTTTTTTAGCCTGATGATCCCAAAAGTGTTTGGCGAAACGTTGCAAAAAAAACCCCCAAGAACCAAAGTGTCTCTGTCACCCTAAAACTTCATGAGGAATCTAACAAGAAAATAATATATTTTAATATAAAATTTTATAAAAAAATCCGTTAAAAAAGTTCACACGAATTTTAATAGTTATGATATAAGATCGACTTTTAGGAAAAGGATTTTCTTTTTATATGGGGAAGGGCTACTTCTTTGATGGATTTAAGTATAGAAATGGACCGAAAAGTCTTCAAAAAGAGAACTTATCCCCCAAATAAATTTAAAAGCTACATAGGAAAACTCACCAGTCTTTTTATCCCTTTTTGAAATAAATTTAAAATCCGACAAAATGTTGTTAGGTAAAATTATATGTTTTATAAACGAGCGAGCGTTCATTAAACATTCCTTATGCATAAATTTCAGACATGTATTAGTAAATATTTTATTTCTCTCACCTGTGGCTGTGGCTTTGGCTTCAGGCTGTGGCGGGAGGAAGTGGCTTTGGCTTCAGGCTGTGGCGGGAGGAAGTGACTTTGGCTTCAGGCTGTGACGGGAGGAAGTGGCTTTGGTTTCAGGCTGTGGCCGGAGGAAGTGGCTTTGGCTTCAGGCTGTGGCGGGAGGAAGGGGGCTTTGGTTTCGGGCTGTGGGGGGGGGGAAGGGCTGGGTTCAGGCTGGGGGGGGGGAATGGGCTGGGGGTTCGGGTGTGGGGGGGGAATGGTTTTGGGTTTGGCTATGGCGGGAGGAAGTGGCTGTGGCTTCAGGCTGTGGCGGGGGGAAGTGGCTGTGATTTAGGCTGTGGCGGTAGGAAGGGGTTCGGCTGGGGGGGGAAAAGGGGCCCTGCGTCTGTGATGTTAATGGAGGGTCGCCCTAATAGCGGTCCCCCCGGTCCAAAAATTTTGCCACCGGGATCAAATTTGGGGCAGAATGCTAAGAGTGTTTTTTGAGAAGGTAAAAACCCAGAGTTAAAAAAACATGTGATAGCATTGTGGGGGTGGCAGTTTTTAAATGGATCTCCCCTTTTTCCAAAATGGCCCCCCGGGCCCTAAAAATTTAAGCTCTTCGTTTAAATGTTGATTTATCTTTTTTTCCTTTTGTAAATGCGTGGAAATTTCGGCCGGGGGTAAGGTCCATAGAACTTTCTGGACCGCTATTCCTTGACTCGAGTGAGTCCTTTTCCGAAAGTGTCTCCTCCAGTCTGTCTATATTATCCCATGCAATTTTTGTGAAGACATGGGGCTTGATGGAGAGTGGGTAAACAGTTTTGGTTGAAGCCCCATTCCCAAACTTCTGCGCACAGAGCGGATATTCTCTTCCAGCTGGTCAAAGCCCCCCAGTCCAAACTTTTTCAGATCCGAAGCCTCAGGGTTTCCATGAGTGTTTTTTACCGCAAAAGGAAGCAAAATTTTTTGGGTTTATATGCCCAGTGAACAGCGTAATCAGCCCTGGCTAAATGACCGACAAGAAAGCAGCCCTTTTTGGGATTTATTCGTATATATTGTATCCCAGTGAGGGCCCACCAAAATCGTTTTGTAATTTTGGTTGGCGATATGGTACTAATCAGCGGATGATATGCCACGGGGGTTTGAAATCATGTCCTTTTTGAGGCCGTTTGTATGTGACGAGGTTTTCTAAATCTAGATCTTGTTGATACTGTAGATTTTGCCTTCCAAAGCTTGATCCCTATGTAGTTTTTGTTTTTTCCAAGACAAAACCTTTAATGAGACACGCGGGAGCCAAAAAACTTTCCCCCTTGTCGTCAAAAAATTTTTTTCTACTGCACCTCCAAGCTCGGTTTTTCATCTTCGTGCTTTTCTTCTTTGTTGAACCCTTTCAGAAGTTTTAACTCCACCAGAAACATTAATGATTCCAATTTTGGGTAAAGGGAGGTGACTGGTAAATCCTCTTTTTGGGGGATAATACTTCTCTGAGTATTCGAAAATTTTCTTGGAAGTTCTCTTCCCCTTTGATACAGTAAAATTCATTTTTACTTCTCTTTTTCATTTCTTGCTTCCTCTTTGTTCCCCTAGTGTAATTCCTATAGCATAAAGGTGGTAGGTGCCTCTGCGGAACAATGCCCTCTACGGTTTAGGCACATCCTGCCGTCTGCATTTCTGACGGCACTCTCTCTTAGGTTTGATCTACTCTAGTTGTGAAAGCTAGCGTAAGTGTTTTCACTTTTTGGGAGGGTTTTTTGAATTTGACCTTGCTACAGAAAACGCGATCGGAGCATAAACTTTGATTCTTTGGTTATGTTCTGGAAGATTTTTTTGGGGGGACAGCCTATACCAGTAGACCCTACTACTTTCACCTGCTTTATTTTTCAGAGTTTCCAAGCTCTTTTCGGGTTAACTGTTTTCCCCTTTGGATGATAGAATATAATTGGAACTTTTTGCCCCTAAAGCGTTTTTGAAACGTCGAATGGGGACATGGTTCCTGACTTTGGGGGGCTTCAATAGGTTTAACCCGGAGGCTGGGTTTGGGACTGACAAAAGTTCATTTTTCCGCGGATACTGCCTGGTTTATGATGCCGTTTTTTGGCGGGGCCTGTGGGGTTTTTCCCGTTAACGGACATTCCCCTCTACGTTGAAATTCCCCAAATACCACGACACCCGGGTTCTGGTCCGGGTTTTTCTTACATCACCCGCCTTCAAAAAAGCTTCGGAGGGGAGTCGGCTGCTACTTACCTCTCCACCCAAAAAAAACCCCATTTTTCTGAACGCACGACCCGCGGGCCGGCTGGTTTTTTTTCCCGGGATGGTGGTCTCCTGAGGGGCTCCAACGTCCCCCAGTCGTCGTCCGGTCCGTCTCTCGCCCATGAAATACACACCTGAAAAAAAATTTTTTTTTTTTTAAAAATTTTTTTTTTTTGTATGTTATTTAATAATTATTAATATACAGTTTTTAAAAGGGGGATAACTCCCATAAAAGCTGCCCCTGCCCCAATGCTACACATTTTTCAATTGGCATTTATACCTTCCCAAAAAACACTATTAGCATTCTCGCCCTAATTTGATACCGACCAACCCCCCAGGCTGATCGCCTATAAAAGGCAGACTTGAGAGCCGAATACGAAAAGAAACCCTAATGGAAGGTCTCCTCTGATACGTTTCGTCGTCCCTACACACGCAGAGTGGAGCCCGGCGAGCGATTACGAGAGTCTAAAATGTATTTACAAAAGCGTCTGTCCGGGCATACCTAAATAATTATTGATAATTATCTCCACATCTGTGATAAAGTATGCGGCCTAGTAATACGTAATTTTACATTATAATTATATAATAGTGCTGCTTCAAAGGAATCTGGGTCAATCCTCATAGTTCAATAGCCTTTTACTTCTTTACCTCTCTGTTTGCTTTTAAGAATAATTATAGAAGATTGAAGTAACAGGTGCTTTTAAGTTTATTTGCGTCATGAGAAACTTATCATTATTTTTTTTTTTACGTTGAAGCCTATAGCGCCTGTAGCCTTGTATGTTTTTCCTGAGAGGGCTGAGGTGGTCGGCCCTGCACATTCTGGAGGGTCGTGATGGTTGGCCCTCGCCCAAAACTAGTCGAAAACGCGTGATGTATAATTCAGTTGGTGAATAACAAAGATTTGATCGATACATAAGTTATACATCGTGGAATCTATTTTCTGCCTCGTGTTTTTTATCACGAGCGGCTAAATCTGCAGGTCTTTCTTCGCGCGTGCTCAAAATGTTTCTGTTATCGCACACTATTGACTATTTTTTTTCATTATTAGTTGTATATATTCATCATTATTAGTTGTATAATCCACTCACTATTGTTGTTGATAGTAGTGGTATAAGTAGTAGTAGTAGTAGTAGTAGTAGTATTGTGTAGTAGTAGTAAAGGAAGTAAATTAAAAATTTCATAATGTAATACCCTTGAGGAACATAATTTGTAACAGATTGGTGAGCCCGGAGAATGGGGGGCAGCAACCCACAAACCCCTGTATATTTTCCCACATGAAAAACCCCAATGTTTTATGCAGTTTTGGTCAGAGGGGAGCGGGAGGTTTTTAAAAAGAGGGGTGTGATGGTCGTAATGTTGGAGGTAGTGACATGGATAATTGTTTTGCTGTTACTACTATTATTGTTATTGATGAGGATGGTAATGAAGTGAATTTGGCTAAGAAAAAATAAAATTTTGTACGGGGTCTTTTAGCCATATGTTTTACCATTCGGTGTATAGCCGCGTTTTACAGGGAATCTATGAGTGCTCTTGGGTTCCTTTTTAATTATTCATGTTAAATAAATAAGTAGTCAACCCCAAATTACT
>JACEEZ010000982.1:7500-45000 GCA_016584305.1 Chionoecetes opilio | reverse complement strand
GGTTGACGTAGGAGCACTGTTGTCTCTGTAAGCTGAATGTTAATGGCCAACGAGAAGAAAAGTGGACACGAATGCAAAACAAGGATGAAACAAATAGTGATGTGTTATATGGACACTTTTTCCTTGATTTCCTTGATGAGATAAGCTGAGGTTTGTAAAAAAAAAAAAAGGGAAAATTGTCTTTAGATCAGTTTTGATATCGCATTTCGGATAAAAAAAGATCGTACACTTCAATGGAGACGTAGAAGAATAGTATGATGAGTGTATTGATAAATGAAGGGATAAGATAAGCTGAGATATATTGGAGAAAAAAGGGAAAATTGTCATATATAAGTTATATCTCACATTTCGGATAAGAAAAATCATAGACTTCAATGGAGATGTAAAATAATAGGTTGAATATCTTGATGTGAATGAGATGAGGGGTTGCAAGGGGATAGAGTAAAGGGATGCAGTGATTTTGTACGACGAAAAGAGAGGAAAGGAGGTTGACGTAACGAAAGTAAAGCGACAGTTGTGACAGTTGGATATGGTGATGAGGGTGACAGTTGGAAATGGTAATGAGGGTGACAGTTAGATATGGTGATGAGGGTGACAGTTGGAAATGGTAATGAGGGTGACAGTTAGATATGGTGATGAGGGTGACAGATGGAAATGGTGACGGGCGGTGAAAAGTGGAGGGGTGACAAGGCATAACTTACCAAACTATTTTTAAGAGAGCAGAAAAATAACCCTCTCCACCGCTCCCCTCCCCTCGTTTCTCTTCCGGCGGACCCTGCGTTGGCCGGGAATAAAATATTAATCCACCATAATGGCAGTGTTTTTCCCCTACTTTTCACCAACAGCGAACTCTTCCGTGCCATTATGATATTTTGTATATACATTTTTCCCAATACAAATCACGTACGTAAAAAAAATTGACATGTTCGACAAGCGACATCATGTTTGCAGTATTTGGAAATCTCGTAGGTTGAAATATCGGGGGTGACAGATAAATGGAATGACTGTATACATTTTGTTGCGCCTCAGAATGTTCGTGTCCACCATGAGATATAGAGTGACAGATCAGCCGAGGACAAAATTGTGCCTCCAATCACACCATAACAACTCCGTATTTAATATATACGTGTACATGTAATTGTCACTTATATAAATGAAAAATATCGAAGCTCAGTATTTGTAACCATTTTGTGAAATTATTCTTTTGAGATTAACATATATTCTCTCAAAAAATAAGGCTTCATTCTCATTTTTACCGCTGTCTACTTTATTGTGGTAAAAGTTAGTAAGTAATAAAGTAAAATGGTAAGGTAGTGGGTGTTGGCCTATCACGTGGAGGGCAAAGTAGTATATGTACAGTGTATTGGAGTGAAGGAAGACTTGTGTGGGCCATTCGTTAGAGGAGAGGAAAAACAAAGGTAGCAAAAGTTATGCAGACCATGCGTTGAGGTGAGGCAAGGTTTGGGATCGTGCGTCAGGATAGGGAGGAAGGTTCATGCAGGGGATTCAGGTTATACATCCATATCAAAACAACAGAGTACCGGTCATGCAAATACAACGAAAGAAAAAGAACAGTCTCTATGATTTATGGTGAGAGAATGAGAGAGAGAGAGAGAGAGAGAGAGAGAGAGAGAGAGAGAGAGAGAGAGAGAGAGAGAGAGAGAGGAGAGAGAGAGAGAGAGAGAGAGAGAGAGAGAGAGAGAGAGAGAGAGAGAGAGAGAGAGAGAGAGTAAAAGAAAGATAAGGTAAGTAGCGATGAATAACAAACCTCCTATCCAAGCAAAGGACGCAATATAGTTAATGGGCTGGTGTCGCGGGGCTCTCTGGAGAAGGAGAAAAATGACCAGAAAGAAACGAAAGAAGATGAAAAAGAAGAGAATGAGTAGAGTACCAGTCATGACAACAGAGTACCGGTCATGCAAATACAACGAAAGAAAAAGAATAGTCTCTATGATTTATGGTGTGTGTGAGAGAGAGAGAGAGAGAGAGAGAGAGAGAGAGAGAGAGAGAGAGAGAGAGAGAGAGAGAGAGAGAGAGAGAGAGAGAGAGAGAGAGAGAGAGAGAGAGAGAGAGAGAGAGAGAGAGAGAGAGAGAGAGAGAGAGAGAGAGAGAGAGAGAGAGAGAGAGAATAAGCGACACTAGCACCCAGGTCACAGCCGATTGTTTGCTGTTCTCCGCAACTTTTGGCAATGGGCCGCAAAAAAGTGGTGGAATGGCGGAAAATCAAACAGAAAGTTGAGTGGTTAAACACAATGAATGAACCTGTGCTATATAGGAGTGCTGGGACGACCCTTGGCTGGCTTCATTAAGGGCTTTCTGTAGAATGGAGAACCTGGCATAGATATCCTGATGTAAACAATGTCAGTCTGAAGGGAGTTACGTGAATTTCAGTTATGTTCCATGTTCAGTTATTTAAGTTAGTTTTGTTTTTGTTATACTGTTTAGTTATATTTTGTTATGTTTTGAGTTATGTTTTTCAGTTATGTTCGGGTTTTCTCCTGAATTTCAAGATGGAACTGAGGAGAACTATAAACTGCAAGGAGACTTAATAATACATGTAATTATGGACCGTTCGGGATGACATATAAAACTTTTCAATGGAAGGGAACGAAACGCCGAAACTTTGGGATTTTAGATTGCTCGTATGTTGGTGAGTGAACTATACAGAATAGTTAAGAATATAAGCCCCGAGAAGGGATGCACTTCGAATCAAGGCACACTTACTATTTATTTGGAGCTATTAACATTTATTATCCATTTAATCTACCTCGGTACTGGGTTCAATACAGTTCGATGCAAGTAATGATTGCTCAGAAAACTGTAAAAGGTACATAGGCTATTGTCAAACTATTCAAAATGACATCGTAATAAATACCTGGCGTTTCAATACAGTTCTAAGTCTCTCTCTCTCTCTCTCTCTCTCTCTCTCTCTCTCTCTCTCTCTCTCTCTCTCTCTCTCTCTCCTCTCTCTCCTCTCTCTCCTCCTCTCTCTCTCTCTCTCTCTCTCTCTCTCTCTCTCTCTCTCTCTCTCTCTCTCTCTCTCTCTCTCTCTCTCTCTCTCTCTCTCTCTCTCTCTCTCTCTCTCTCTCTCATACTCTCTCCATCCCGGACTTTAGAAGCCCAAGCAGAAGCAACATTTTTTTTTTAGATGCACCGTTCGCATCCGCTGGAACCACTCTCGTGCGGAAGGTGGAAGTGTCTCCTGTCACTTACTTCGGAAGAACAAAGGACGTGACTTTCAGCTTGAAAGATAAAAAGGCATCAGAGGCGAAAACGGACGGACGGAGAGAGTGAAACTGAAACTAATGGAGAGAGAAATGATCTTCCACTCAGTCCCGCCACCTGCTGCTGCCTACCTTAATGAACTTTCTAAGTAGTCTGCATTTTACTTGAGAGAGAGAGAGAGAGAGAGAGAGAGAGAGAGAGAGAGAGAGAGAGAGAGAGAGAGAGAGAGAGAGAGAGAGAGAGAGAGAGAGAGAGAGAGAGAGAGAGAGAGAGAGAGAGAGAGGAGAGAGAGAGAGAGAGAGAGAATAGAGTATCCACCGCTATGCTTCCATTACTCCATCATCACCATCATCCTAGTCGAATCCCTCACCACAAACCTCACTAGGATCACCACTACACAACGGGACACCCACATCCCATCCCCACCTTCATGCAGGGGGAGGGGAGGAAGGACATCGAAAAGAAGGGATAAAGGCGTCAATCGATCGTCAGTTTAGGAAGCAACGTTGAGGCGCTTGCATTTCCACCGTCCATCTCCTGACCCTCTCAACGGCTGACTCGCGCCTCACCGAACACGACATGAAGGTCACGGGTGCTCTTTGAAGGCCATTCTAACCCCTGGTAAAGGTTTTCTCTCCTTCACGCTGATCCTCGTTGCTGTCGCGGCCTTCCTACCGGTAAGCCACCACGTCTTGAGGCCGGAAAGGGACGGTTTTCTGCTTTTACCTCATCACAGTTTAGGTTCCAAGTGTAGGTGTATCCAATGCCGTCAAAATACACACAAGACTGACCAGACTGAACAACCTGATCCAGCATCTTCGCTTCACATTGTGTCAGTAACTTGCGTAAACTTCCATCTTTGTCGAGAAGCGTGATTATCCTATCCTATGAAACTACTATTAACTATCATTTACACCTAGTTTAGAATAATATTATATTTTTTTATTATTATTTCATGGAGACACATTACAGAGCCAATGCCTCCTCTTTGGGTTGTGTCCGGCCCCGCGTCTTCACCAGATTGAAGAAGGTTTTAGCAGCACGCTTCGCTTCGTTTGAGCTTGAGGCCACTAATGAACAGTGCTGCAGTGAAGTGTTTCTCTCTGACTCATTATTTGTGTCATGGAGCAGCGCTGGAGTGGCCTTGATGGCGCTGGGCTCAAAGAGAGAAATGAGGTGTGCATGTTACCCAATTACTGACCTTGTTAGGCATGTCCACTTACCGAAAATATGTTGGCCTACGCGACAGATTATTTTCCTTTTTTCCTTATAGGCTTTTATAACTCGGAGGGCTCTGATGGTTGGCCTCTGGCTGTGGTAATGCAGGCAGGAGTTTTATAGTGACGCCTGTTTATAGTCATCGCCACATGTGAACCATTGCTAAATCTATGTGAATAATTATGTTCTAAAATGTTTTGATATTTGTAAGGGCTCTCTCGGGGCAACATATAGCGCGTGATCTGTCAGGATTTCAACACATATGTTGAAACTTGCTTTTAACGAGGAGATATATTGCCAGCGAGAAAACAGCGTTGTTGCTTTGTGGAACATACTGCATGACAATTTTTATGTTGGATGCTTCAAAACTGAATTCAGACAAAACTGCGCCAATTGTCGATGTGATGTCTCGATCGTTGCTGCCGTGTTTTTGGTGCTGTGCAATGCTGGGGGAAAAAAAACTAAAAGGAAAAATCGCTGGTGGAAAAAACTTGTTTATCAGCAGTGACATTGTTCAGAATTTTTTTATATTTTAATTTGGTAACTTACTAGCCAATGATCAAGCGGTATTCAAAAACTTTTTTTGCATGAGTGTGGAAAATTTTGATTACCTTCTTCGAAAAGTTTGTCTCATATTATGAAGAGTGACACGAATTACCGGGAGGCCATGCCATTAAAGAGAAGATCTGTGGTACCGTTGCGCTTCTCAGCTATTGTGGACAGTTACGAGTCTCTCCAGCGCGTCTTCAGGATTTCTGCGCCGACTATTTCGAAGACTGCCACAGGTATGCCAAGCAATTATTGAAGCACTTCGAGATGTGAAATAATGTTTAATATGAATATACCAGTGTTTATACAATGTTAATGCTTCTATTATAACTACTAATGATAAATTCATGATAACAAAAATGATAATGATAATATTGATAATATAAATAATCTCCGATGTGCATCTATAATTATAATGTAGTTTAGCCTGGCTGCTCTATTATTCTACCAAGCGTATGTCTCACAACGCAACTGATGTCCTATATTCCCCACTGTTTTTTTATTGCCACCATTTCATCTTGCTTTCAACACTGAATCCTTCCTGAAACTACTGATAAGACAGACAAGCTGAGGCAACACTTGGCACCAGGCTACGAGTGGATCTCGTTCCAAACTTTTGTTGGGATAACATAACGCTGAATTGCTGAAGTAAACATTTCCTTGGTATTTTCCACTGTTTTCGCTTGCTTATTTTCTCTTCAGTATTTCATAGTGAATCAGATGTTTGATATTCCAGCTGTGTGTGCTTTCAGTGTGTTTACATGCACTGGTAGGGTACACACAGAGGGCTCTCACATTTTCTCAGAACTGCAGAGGTGTGATGCTGTAATGTAATAGCAAGAGGAAGGAAAGGAATATCGAATGTATGTTGGGGACTTTTACGTACTACTTTAAGTCTTACAGGCTCTTATCAGATTATAATTATCAGTAAGGAGGAAATTCAATGGTTGAAAAACAGTAAAATGGAGAAACTCAAAGATACCAAATAGACTGTGAATAAATAAGGTTTGACCAGAATCCTTATCTATTATCTTCTCGT
The DNA here is from genome assembly GCA_016584305.1 of Chionoecetes opilio. NCBI lineage: Eukaryota > Metazoa > Arthropoda > Malacostraca > Decapoda > Majidae > Chionoecetes > Chionoecetes opilio. Next base: position 38,969 of record JACEEZ010000982.1, on the reverse strand, counting down.
CTTTATTTGTCTCGATATTAGATACGATGAAAGCTTAACTAAGTCTTTAACAGATTATCTTTGTAATCCTTTTTAGAAGTAACAGTCTACCAAGAACACTAACATGCACACAATGAATGAGTTTAATCTTTATTCCCTCTCCAAGCAAGAGCAAATAAAGAAGAAACCCTCTGAAAAATACACGTAAAGTAGTTCATGTAAGCTGCATAATACAGTTGGCTTTGTAAACAGTCAATAATAAGTCGCAAGGAACAATACAGTGCGTCCTGAATGAGCAACCCAAACATAAGAAAATAAGGAAGCTACAAGAGGCCGTGAGACCTACACGTGGTAGTTCCCGTGTACCAAACAATGTGTGTGGCCCGTGTCTCCCGGCCACTGGTTTACATCTGCACATTCAAGCAAACCATTAACCCCTTGAGACCCAGAGCGTAATTTCCATTGTAATTTGGGTACCATTAGACGATTTTGAGTGACTAAGCAATATTTTATAGATATGACCTGTTTAGTATCCTTTTTCCACTAACTAATTTGGTATATTCAGTTACTTGTTGTAATTTTATGGCTAACAACAGACGATTTTATATAGCGAAGGAAAGATCTGGGCGTGAAGGGGTTAAGCTCGGTAGTCAACAATAAAGTATATATATATTGACCATGATATGATCTGTATGAGAGTGTGTATACTTTTCTTCATTTTGTTCTTTCCTTTTCCTGGAGGTTTAAAAGTTTCGGACCCAGTAATATATTCCACGTAAATTGAGTACCTCATTTATAGTCTCTTAGCAAATTTAGTGCTTTTAAGTGTATCCTGTCCTTCATCGTGCTGCAAAGAATTTATTTCGGAAACGCAAGGCTCATGTATGAAAATCACCTTTATCACCGCTGCCATAAAGGCGAGCGTCTTATATGTTGGCGTTAAAATATTGACTATTCATTCACAGCTTGGAAATGAATGGGATACAGAACCACAGTATTGGTCCACAAAAACACTGCTTCCAAACGAGTCTTTCCCACCGTTGCCTTAGTGTTAAGGGGACTGTAAACCACGACTCAGGAACGTGACGCTTGTTGCCAACCGCTGTATTCCTGCGAACCGTTGGCCTCCTTGAATAACGATTAAAACTTAATTAACTATTCAGGAATGCATGCAGGTATATAATAATCAAACCATTACTTATACATCAAGCAGATATTTCACAACTCGCTGAACATGAAACCTCACTCCCGCTAGCAATCCTTCACAAAGAATATTTCTTTTTTATTTCAATATTATATTTTTTCTTTCCAAAAATCAAGTTCTAAAGAGAGAATTATTCGGAAGTGATGTAAATATTTACCTTCTCCTTCCAGATATTGATCTATTAACTTGAGATAATTAAAGTTATGAAATTGAAATATTCATGTTTAACGTTTGGCGGCTGCTACACACGCGAACGTAGGCTACGCACAATTATTAAGGCCTCTAATGATAAACTCTGTCAGTCAATTCACGCCCGTCCTCACGCCGCGTGCTTCCTCAAACTTTTTGCATTCCACCTCATTGTTGCTTCACTTCTTACCTCCTGCTACATTTTTAAAGTGATTACTCTCCCTAGCTCGCTCGTTCATTACTGCCCCCCCCACCTCCCCCCCCCTATACACGCCCACCCCAAACTCATCCTGCCTGCGTATATTTTCTTGATTATTCACACGCAAATTATATCTTCATCCCCATCATCCTCTTAATCATATATTCAAAAATTATCTGCTATCTTTTCATACTCCTATCCCTATTCATAGCAGGCACTAGCTTGTCGTTCAAAGCATACTCCGAGACATTCAGTATTAACATGTACCGCCACAGAACTGGTTTATTTTTATCGTAATTGTGTGCATTATTTGTTCAATATTCAGATATCAGAGTATATAATGCATATTTAGTTAAGCATATTTTTCCCTTAACATGATAGGGAAAGGTCAATACTATTTCTCAACTATGCAAAGTAGTATCGTAAAAATGACATATCGGTGTATAAAACTCTCAATAAGTCCCAATTTATGGACACACGAATTGAGTCATAAGACCATATTGATATCTTGCAGCCATAATGTTCAGGTCATGTTTGATAAAGACAGAAAATAGAAAAATGTATCATACTATAACTTATTCCATGATCTTTAGTATTGTTGGTGTTTATTTCTGAGACATTCTTGTATTGTTGTGGCTTCGAACGTAAATGGTTGCGTCTTCTGTTTCGACGGCACTGAGGGGAGACGGGAGGATGTTTGAGGGAGGCGGGAGGATGTTTGAGGGAGTTGGGAGGATGTTTGAGGGAGGTGGGAGGATGTTTGAGGGAGGTGGGAGGATGTTTGGAGGCGGGAGGATGTTTGAGGGAGGCGGGAGGATGTTTGACGGAAGAGGGAGGATGTTTGACGGAGGTGGGGGGATGTTAGACGGAAGCGGGAGGATGTTTGAGGGAGGTGGGAGGATGTTTGGAGGCGGGAGGATGTTTGAGGGAGGCAAGAGGATGTTTGACGGAAGAGGGAGGATGTTTGACGGAGGTGGGGGGATGTTAGACGGAAGCGGGAGGATGTTTGAGGGAGGTGGGAGGATGTTTGGAGGCGGGAGGATGTTTGGAGGCGGGAGGATGTTTGAGGGAGGCAGGGGGATGTTTGGAGGCGGGAGGATGTTTGACGGAGGCGGGAGGATGTTTGAGGGAGGAGGGAGGATGTTTGACGGAGGCGGGAGGATGTTTGACGGAGGCGGGAGGATGTTTGACGGAGGCGGGGGTATGTTTGGAGGCGGGAGGATGTTTGACGGAGGCGAGAGGATGTTTGGAGGCGGGAGGATGTTTGACGGAGGCGGGAGGATGTTTGAGGGAGGAGGGAGGATGTTTGACGGAGGCGGGAGGATGTTTGACGGAGGCGGGAGGATGTTTGACGGAGGCGGGAGGATGTTTGACGGAGGCGGGAGGATGTTTGAGGGAGGAGGGAGGATGTTTGACGGAGGCGGGAGGATGTTTGACGGAGGCGGGAGGATGTTTGAGGGAGGCGGGAGGATGTTTGACGGAGGCGGGAGGATGTTTGACGGAGGCGGGAGGATGTTTGACGGAGGCGGGAGGATGTTTGAGGGAGGAGGGAGGATGTTGACGGAGGCGGGAGGATGTTTGACGGAGGCGGGAGGATGTTTGACGGAGGCGGGAGGATGTTAGACGGAGGCGGGAGGATGTTTGAGGGAGGTGGGAGGATGTTTGGAGGCGGGAGGATGTTAGAGGGAGGCGGGAGGATGTTTGAGGGAGGTGGGAGGATGTTTGGAGGCGGGAGGATGTTAGAGGGAGGCGGGAGGATGTTTGAGGGAGGTGGGAGGATGTTTGGAGGCGGGAGGATGTTAGAGGGAGGCGGGAGGATGTTTGAGGGAGGTGGGAGGATGTTTTGGAGGCGGGAGGATGTTAGAGGGAGGCGGGAGGATGTTTGAGGGAGGTGGGAGGATGTTTGGAGGCGGGAGGATGTTAAGAGGGAGGTGGGAGGATGTTTGACGGAGGCGGGAGGATGTTTGAGGGAGGAGGGAGGATGTTTGACGGAGGCGGGAGGATGTTAGACGGAGGCGGGAGGATGTTAAGAGGGAGGAGGGAGGATGTTAGACGGAGGCGGGAGGATGTTAGACGGAGGCGGGAGGATGTTAGACGGAGGCGGGAGGATGTTTGAGGGAGGAGGGAGGATGTTTGACGGAGGCAGGAGGATGTTTGAGGGAGGCGGGAAGATGTTTGAGGGAGGAGGGAGGATGTTTGAGGGAGGCGGGAGGATGTTTGAGGGAGGCGGGAAGATGTTTGAGGGAGGCGAGAAGATGTTTGAGGGAGGCGGGAGGATGTTAGAGGGAGGCGGGAGGATGTTTGAGGGAGGCAAGAAGATGTTTGAGGGAGGCGGGAGGATGTTAGAGGGAGGCGGGAGGATGTTTGACGGAGGCGGGAGGATGTTTGACGGAGGCGGGGGGATGTTTGGAGGCGGGAGGATGTTTGACGGAGGCGAGAGGATGTTTGGAGGCGGGAGGATGTTTGACGGAGGCGGGAGGATGTTTGAGGGAGGAGGGAGGATGTTTGACGGAGGCGGGAGGATGTTTGACGGAGGCGGGAGGATGTTTGACGGAGGCGGGAGGATGTTTGACGGAGGCGGGAGGATGTTTGAGGGAGGCAGGAGGATGTTTGGAGGCGGGAGGATGTTTGAGGGAGGAGGGAGGATGTTTGACGGAGGCGGGAGGATGTTTGACGGAGGCGGGAGGATGTTTGAGGGAGGCGGGAGGATGTTTGACGGAGGCGGGAGGATGTTTGACGGAGGCGGGAGGATGTTTGACGGAGGCGGGAGGATGTTTGAGGGAGGAGGGAGGATGTTTGACGGAGGCGGGAGGATGTTTGACGGAGGCGGGAGGATGTTTGACGGAGGCGGGAGGATGTTAGACGGAGGCGGGAGGATGTTTGAGGGAGGTGGGAGGATGTTTGGAGGCGGGAGGATGTTAGACGGAGGCGGGAGGATGTTTGAGGGAGGTGGGAGGATGTTTGGAGGCGGGAGGATGTTAGAGGGAGGCGGGAGGATGTTTGAGGGAGGTGGGAGGATGTTTGGAGGCGGGAGGATGTTAAGAGGGAGGTGGGAGGATGTTTGAGGGAGGAGGGAGGATGTTGGAGGCGGGAGGATGTTAGACGGAGGCGGGAGGATGTTAAGAGGGAGGAGGGAGGATGTTAGACGGAGGCGGGAGGATGTTAGACGGAGGCGGGAGGATGTTAGACGGAGGCGGGAGGATGTTTGAGGGAGGAGGGAGGATGTTTGACGGAGGCAGGAGGATGTTTGAGGGAGGCGGGAAGATGTTTGAGGGAGGAGGGAGGATGTTTGACGGAGGTGGGAGGATGTTAGACGGAGGCGGGAGGATGTTAGACGGAGGCGGGAGGATGTTTGAGGGGGAGGGGAGGATGTTTGAGGGAGGCAGGAGGATGTTTGAGGGAGGCGGGAAGATGTTTGAGGGAGGCGAGATGTTTGAGGGAGGCGGGAGGATGTTAGAGGGAGGCGGGAGGATGTTTGAGGGAGGCAAGAAGATGTTTGAGGGAGGCGGGAGGATGTTAGAGGGAGGCGGGAGGATGTTAGAGGGAGGCGGGAGGATGTTTGAGGGAGGCGGGAGGATGTTTGAGGGAGGCGGGAGGATGTTTGAGGGAGGCGGGAGGATGTTTGAAGGAGGTGGGAGGATGTTTAGAGGTGGGAGGATGTTAGAGGGAGGCGGGAGGATGTTTGAGGGAGGCGGGAGGATGTTTGAGGGAGGCGAGAGGATGTTAGAGGGAGGCGGGAGGATGTTTACTGCTAGGTGGTTAGAGGGGAAGGGGGGAAAATGACCCTCGTTGCCATGGATACAAATATGAGCAGTCCCGCCTCCAAGGTCACTGGTCAGCTAATTGGTTTTCCTTTTTGCCTTTTTCTCCTTTTTTTACTTTTTCTGTTACACTATACTGAGTAACACAAATGCCTGCTATGGAGAAATAATCAAACTCACTGTATTCTCTTCTAGTTCCTCAAGTAGCTAACAAAACCATGAATTAGCTGTTGTAAGTTTTCGATGCTTAGCTGTGAGATTCTTTCCAATGTTAGGAAGGTTTGTGAGTACGTGGTGATGGAGGTGGGGCGTGCGAAGACTATAAAAAAAAAATAGGTGGGGAGTGTGTTGGCAAGATAGCAGGGTTACGATTTGTCCCTGTACTATATTTCCTCTCTATCCCCCCTTTGCTCTGGTTATTCTTTTCCTTTACCTCCAACCGCTGATGCCGCACCAATACCTATGCCTATCCGTTTACTAATGCCTAAATTGTATACCTGTAAACGATATTCCGAAGTCTTAAGGCGGGATTTCACCAAGGTAACATTTTGGCAACATGTGACGCGCTACAGTCGTTACATTATCGCAGAGGCTAAGTGTTCAAACCAGTTTAACACAAGGCAACACGTGGCAGGCATTTATGTGGCATACAACAGGTGGCAACACGCTGCCCATGGAACCTTGACCTACGCAACAAGATTTAGCCTGTTGTCGAGTGTTGCTTGGAAGGATTTTGTGTCGAAATAAACAAGATGAATAATTATATTTGCCACAAGAAAATTAAAACGATGTGCATTGAAGAATATAGAACATCGGTTGTCTTATGGAACATACACCTTGTAGAATATAAAAATTATCAAGCTGAACTAGATGCACATTGGAGATTAGCCATTAAGTTTGATCGATGACATGGCGATGGTAAAATATGAAAATCAAGAACTGCTTTTCGCCGCGAGAACAATCCAAGCCTTCTGACGCATTGACGCCCACAATACGTTTACTGCGCTCAATACGATGTGACACTTTCGACCTTCCGCTTGTCCATCGTCACCATGGTAGACATAATTATATTTTAATATTTGCAAATATTTCGTGGGCAAGTGGAACTAAAAGCCTTATCTACTCGACCATCGCTTCCATATATATTTTTTTCTATCAAAAGCGCTGTTTCACATGAAAGTTAAGATAATGAATTGAAAATAGTTATATTACCACAATAAGAGGCTGGAAACCTTGATGTGGACGATGAACTCAAAGTCCACCGACGGGAAGTGGAAGCAAGGCCAAAATTGCACTTTTACCGTGTTGACAACTGGCTCAGTTTTGGTTGAATCGAAAGGAATTAGAAATGGTTTGTGCCATTCTACTAAAAAATCGCCATGTAGAATGCTATATCAAGCACCAATGCTGCCTTGTCGCTGGCAACAATTATTTTTCTCGTTCAAAGTCGCACTCGACATATGTGTTGAAAGCCTGGCAGGTCATGGCCATGCTGCATGTTGCCTTGTGTTGCCTTGGTGGAGTCCTAGCCTTACAACTTCATTGTATTTTTCAAGGACATAAGAATATTACCATTTGTTCCCCTTGTTGTAGCACTGAAATAATACTTAAAGCTAAACATGAAACATGAACTTACCTGATGGATAATTATATATAATTAATCCATACAGATTATCGAAAACCTTTAAAAATACGACCTACATAACCAACTGCGTGTGAAAAATGGTCAATCTCAAGAGAAACTTATAGGTAATAAGAGTACGTTTATGGATCACAAACTCACACTAAATAGTGGACAAATGAGCACTGTCAGCCTCATAGAAGGCAATGAAAGCTCCAAATTGCTTTAGTTTTGAGAGAAAAAAACATTTTGTCATTGAAAGAGTTTCCATCGATGAGGGGCCGGGCAGAACTTCTACTTTCAGTTCAGAGTTCAGCAATGGCTCCGCGAGGGAAAAAATTGAACCGGACTAACTGCCGAAAATATTTGAAGTGTTTTTCTGTTGAATGACAAGAAAAATAAACTGAACACATCCGGAACCGAAAATGCACGTGCTGTTTGAAATGCCGGTTAAAGATCGAGTAGAATGAATCACTGGCACGAACGACATATTATCACCCGGTGTTTTCATTTTATTGGAGATCTACCGCAAGCAGTTCCCGCTAGTTATATACAGTACATTGTGTCCTCAGAGACGCACGCGAGAGATTTGCGATGGGCCGTCGGTAACCTTACTTGTCATCATCAACCTTATTATCAACCTTAACTAGTTTGACATATCCACTTCCAGCCATCAAAAAACAACAAACGTAAACAAGAAACGTAAGCAACAAACAAATAAGAAAGAAAAAACAATAGATTGAGTAGAGAAATTGAATAGTAGAATAAAAGATAGATTAAATTAGATTGAACACAAGAAACAATAGATAACATGCAGATGAAGGAAGAATGACAAGGAGAGAGAAAGACGGTAAACAATCAAGAAAGGAGAAAGACGGTAAACAATCAAGAAAGGAGAAAGACGGTACACAATCAAGAAAGGAGAAAGACGGTAAACAATCAAGGAAGGAGAAAAACGGTAAACAATCAAGGAAGGAGAAAGACGGTAAACAATCAAGAACGGAGAAAGACGGTAAACAATCAAGAAAGGAGAAAGACGGTAAACAATCAAGAACGGAGAAAGACGGTAAACAATCAAGAAAGGAGAAAGACGGTACACAATCAAGAAAGGAGAAAGACGGTAAACAATCAAGGAAGGAGAAAAACGGTAAACAATCAAGAAAGGAGAAAGACGGTAAACAATCAAGAACGGAGAAAGACGGTACACAATCAAGAAAGGAGAAAGACGGTAAACAATCAAGGAAGGAGAAAAACGGTAAACAATCAAGAAAGGAGAAAGGCGGTAAACAATCAAGAAAGGAGAAATACAGTAAACAATCAAGGAAGGAGAAAGACGGTAAACAATCAAGAAAGGAGAAAGACGGTAAACAATTAAGGAAGGAGAAAGACGGTAAACAATCAAGAACGGAGAAAGACGGTAAACAATCAAGAACGGAGAAAGACGGTACACAATCAAGAAAGGAGAAAGACGGTAAACAATCAAGGAAGGAGAAAAACGGTAAACAATCAAGAAAGGAGAAAGGCGGTAAACAATCAAGAAAGGAGAAAGATGGTAAACAATCAAGAAAGGAGAAAGACGGTAAACAATCAAGAAAGGAGAAAGACGGTACACAATCAAGAAAGGAGAAAGACGGTAAACAATCAAGAAAGGAGAAAGACGGTAAACAATCAAGAAAGGAGAAAGGCGGTAAACAATCAAGAAAGGAGAAATACGGTAAACAATCAGGGAAGGAGAAAGACGGTAAACAATCAAGGAAGGAGAAAGACGGTAAACAATCAAGAAAGGAGAAAGACGGTAAACAATTAAGGAAGGAGAAAGACGGTAAACAATCAAGAAAGGAGAAAGACGGTAAACAATCAAGAAAGGAGAAAGACGGTAAACAATCAAGAAAGGAGAAAGACGGTAAACAATCAAGAAAGGAGAAAGACGGTAAACAATCAAGAAAGGAGAAAGACGGTAAACAATTAAGGAAGGAGAAAGACGGTAAACAATCAAGAAAGGAGAAAGACGGTAAACAATCAAGAAAGGAGAAAGACTGTAAACAATCAAGGAAGGAGAAAGACGGTAAACAATCAAGAAAGGAGAAATACGGTAAACAATCAAGAAAGGAGAAAGACGGTAAACAATCAAGAACGGAGAAAGACGGTAAACAATCAAGAAAGGAGAAAGACGGTAAACAATCAAGAAAGGAGAAATACGGTAAACAATCAAGAAAGGAGAAAGACGGTAAACAATCAAGAAAGGAGAAAGACGGTAAACAATCAAGAAAGGAGAAAGACGGTAAACAATCAAGGAAGGAGAAAGACGGTAAACAATAAAAAAAGGAGGAAGACGGTAAACAATCAAGAAAGGAGAAAGACGGTAAACAATCAGGGAAGGAGAAATCAGGTCACAACAGGATGCAGACCGGTAATCCAGCGCCTCACCAGGACGAAGAGAAGAGGAAGAAATAGAACCAATAAAGAAGGAATAAGTGAGAAAGACGACAACAGGATGGTATCTTAGCCCTTAGGTAGGAAAGCTATCACCAAATGCCGACCGTACTCACGATTTCCAAGCGAGTCTGGTGAAAATTATCGGGAGTGTTTTCCCAAATACTACGCTGCATTAGAAAATCGAAGGAAATACCGTTAGGACTAAATTCATGGATTGTGTAGGGAATCAACAACCTTAGATACCAGCGAAGGTAACGACAGGATAATTAGCTCAGGAACAATAGATACGAGGAGAGAGGACAAGGTTTTATACACCCAAACCCTGGAAAATACATGATGGCAAATAAATGGCCCTGGAAAATATATTAATGACATGATAAAAGTGTATGTAATGTATAAATGTGTATAATAGTATGTAATGTTAAAGTGTATGCGTATATAGCAGGCAGGTGAAGCACGGACAGATACAGACAGGGTCACGCAATGATGACCTTCAACACACACACACACACACACACACACACACACACACACACACACACACACACACACACACACACACACACACACACACACACACACACACACACCACACACACACACCACACACACACACACACACACACACACACACACACACACACACACACACACACACACACACACACACACACACACACCACACACACACACACACACACACCACACACACACACACACACACACACACACACACACACACACACACACACACACACACACACACACACACACAACACACACACACACACACACACACACACACACACACACACACACACACAACACACACACACACACACACACACACACACACACACACACACACACACACACACACACACACACACACACACACACACACACACACACACACACACACACACACACACACACACACACACACACACACACACACACACACACACACACACCACACACACACACACACACACACACACACACACACACACACAACACCACACACACACACACACACACACACACACACACACACACACACACACACACACACAACACACACACACACACACACAACACACACACACACACACACACACAGATGTTATGTGTAAAGTAAAAATGAGAAAAAGGACATGAATATCCAATAAAAATGTGTTTTAAGTTTGTAAAATTGTACATTGTTTACACTAAATCAAGTGTATACATGCAAGGAGAGAGAGAGAGAGAGAGAGAGAGAGAGAGAGAGAGAGAGAGAGAGAGAGAGAGAGAGGAGAGAGAGAGAGAGAGAGAGAGAGAGAGAGAGAGAGAGAGAGAGAGAGAGAGAGAGAGAGAGAGAGAGAGAGAGAGAGAGAGAGAGAGAGAGAGAGAGAGAGAGAGATCATGCTAATGGGGCGTTCTTAATTAATTAAGAATTGGATATTTTAATGACTCCCAAAGGATCGGAGAGAATGGCAGTCTCTTTCGAAGCGATGTTCCTCTACAGTCTACTGGTAATAATGATTTGTTAGGACATCAGGGTGGTGAGGCTCCTTCATATATATTAGACTTGCACAAAATTTTGGTCAGACAACTGCAAGGAAAGTGTCAGGCTTCTCCTACCTCCACTTGTGTTAGGTCTCTGTTAACATGGACACCCTCTCTCTCTCTCTCTCTCTCTCTCTCTCTCTCTCTCTCTCTCTCTCTCTCTCTCTCTCTTCTAGCCCGTCAGGGTGGCAAGGTTGGTAGAGACGTGAGTTCGCAATGTGCAGCGTCCCTGTGCATTCGGTCAGCGGTTCGAGTCCGCCTAGTTCGTGCTGACGTGGCGGCGCTTTGTATAATCAATAACCTTGTAGTTGGTACTTGCAAAGTGTCTAGATAGGATGAAAATCTTCTCTTCTCTCTCTCTCTCTCTCTCTCTCTCTCTCTCTCTCTCTCTCTCTCTCTCTCTCTCTCTCTCTCTCTTCTCTCTCTTCTCTCTTCTCTCTCTCTCTCTCTCTCTCTCTCTCTCTCTCTCTCTATCTCTCTCTCTCTCTCTCTCTCTCTCTCTCTCTCTCTCTCTCTCTCTCTCTCTCTCTCTCTCTCTCTCTCTCTCTCTCTCTCTCTCTCACTCTCTCTATAATACACTTTTTCATAGCTCACTCGTTACTAAGGTTTCCATACTTTCCAATATTTCGGAGATATTTTTTCCTCGCTCGCGCTGCCCACTCGTTCCCAGGAGAGCGGACGGGGAGGGAGGGGACACCACGTCTCTACCTACGTCTTTTCTACAACAATTTTTTCCTCTCAACAAATATTACCGAGAAGTCTTGAAATCTGTCCTTCTTATGTATTCCTTTATTCAACTTTGCGTTCCTGCACCCGTCTGTCCGACCTGAGGGAAAGCCTGAACGAATATTAAGGGAAGGACGAAATGTTACACTCTCAAAGTATAAGTTCTGCAGTGTACGGTGCACGGTCAAAGTTCCCTGGCTTCGTCCCTACCGCTCCCTCGATGCTGCTGGGACCAGAAGATGTGACGTGTTATTGTTGTAATAGCAATAACAGTAGTAGTAATAATAATGATAATAATAATAATAATGATAATAATAATGATAATAATGATAATAATAATAATAATGATAATAATAATAATAATAAATAATAATAATAATAATAATAATAATAATAATAATAATAATAATAATAATGATAGTGGAAATACACTCACCTTTTAACATTTTCATTTTCATTTCATAATATAATCATTACAGTTTTTTGTATTTATTTTACTATTATATTTTATCATTATTATTATTATTATTACATCATCATCATCATCATCATCATCATCATCATCATCATCATCCTCATCATCATCATCATCATCATCATCATCATCATCATCATCATGCTTCTACTACTATCTATCTACTATACTACTATCAACACCACGATCATCACTATTATTTATCATGAAAAGTGTAAGAGTCGTTATTTTGATTTAAGAGTAGTAGTATTTGCCGGAGAAAAATGGTATTCAAACCTACGTTGTTTTACCGCCTCTTGTCACTGTTTCTCCTGCCGTGTTGTCTGCGAGATGATAAAGAATCCCAAGGTGGCGACCGACGCTCTGTATGTAAATGTATCAGTAGTCGTTCCTGAGATTCTGATTAGACGCAGTTTTATTTTTCATTCTTGTGGGGAGAAATGCGAAGAGTAGAGGTTATAAGAGAGAAAAAAGATAAATATAAAAAAGGAACGTAGATGCCTTATAATATGAGGTGATACAATATAAACGAATGGAAAATCATGACAAATTTCATCTAACAAGAATCAGTGAAGCAAGTGAGAAGCCACACATAACATTGGTTGGCTTGATAAAAATGTGTAAACTTTTTTGGTGGACTAAGCGAAGAACTACCATCGATGAGAGTATAAGAGAGAGCTAGGTTACGTTTTAGTAGGTCGGGACGCCATAGAGAGCCACGCAGACCCTATAGAGGTGAGAGAGCGCCCCTCGCAAAGCACTGAACAAAAGACGTAACGGGCCAAGAAGGCAGAGACAGTTATCTGTGTGGTTAAGGAAAGACTAGGCGAGGTCCACAGTATTTTCAGTGTGTTGCCTATCACAGCTGTCTCCAGTAAACGGTCATCTATAAGCGGGGCTGCAGGGGAATCACAGGGAACCACAATTTTTTTGGGGCTCGAGTGTTCAGTTCGGCCATGCGTAGAGGGAAGAAAGGTCTATGGCTGCCTTGCAATGATCTATCCTGGGTGTTTGGAGGAATGGTTAAGCAGCAGTGACACAGAGGGTTTTATAGAAGAACGTATTACATATTAGCCTCTCGAATAAGTATACGACACACACACACACACACACACACACACACACACACACACACACACACACACACACACACACACACACACACACACACACACACACACACACACACACACACACACACACACACACACACACACACACACACACACACACACACACACACACACACACACACACATACACACACACACACACACTCACACACACACACACACACACACACACATATATACACACACACACACACACACACCGACGCGCGGTGACACCGCGCGATGGTCAGGTTGATAACGTGACAGGCTCCCATTCTGTGGGTAGGCGGTTCGAATCCTCGTGCTCCCGGGGATTTTTCACTGACAAATTCGGGCGGTTACTGTCCCCCTTGAGCAAGGGGATGGGGGTGTGTGGTGTGTGAGGTCCCAGCATTGCCCAAAGAACGGTAATAATGAGCTCCAAGCTCGCACTGAGAGGGTGAAAACTGGTGATCGTGAGCCCGCTCGCGTGGACAAGACCATGGGTGAAAATAACACACACACACACATACACGCACACACATACGCACACACACACACACACACGCACACACACATACACGCACACACACACACACACACACACACACACACACACACACACACACACACACACACACACACACACACACACACACACACACACACACACACACACACACACACACACACACACACACACACACACACACAGACACACGCACGCACACAACCCTCTCTTCTGCACTAACTAAGAAAAATGTGTTAACTCATAACTGACATTTGTAAAGTTCACGTTGAAATTAAAACATTCCCACTACTTATTTTGTTTTCTTTCACTAATCTCTCGCTCGAATCCTCGCCGTAATTTCATGTCAACACTTTGATGTTGCTGTTATCACCAACTCTTTTATTTTCATGACGTGCATTTTCACAAAAATTTCAGTTTTCATATGTTTGTGATCTTGCGTCGCTGTCTTCCGCTTCTCTTCCCCGTCTTTCCTATGAAGTAATATCACGCTCTCACGAGTTTTAATAATACTTCCTCCTTTTGCGTCCTCGTCTGTGTTTGTCATCATCTTCACTGGTTTTTTGTTTTCTTCATATAAACTTTTGGTCCAAAATTAGAAAGACTCATTCAGGTGCAATGAAGCGTTCAGAATACTTTTTAACGGCGAATATCTTATCACGGCGTGGATGGGGAAATGTTAATGTCATTTAAGATTATATTCTCCCCTTGAGAGTCCCCTTCTTATTTGAGTTGACCCTTTTCATAGCGTAGGTATTTAGGCTTCAGATCTCTTTGTAGTTTTCAAATCAGGCTGCCATGGTTAAAGACATGTACCTTAAGCAGCCATCTACACCTGTATTATGACACCCTCTGAGTCTTATCATATCTAACACTTTTCTCACTGCATCTATAGCACCATCACATATCTAATAAGAATATGTGTTACGCATGAAGATTTTCGTAGTTTGCTTGACTGTTCATCGCCAGCCATCACCTTCCCGGAAAAACAGTTTAGAGGTCCTAGTGACCCGCTAAAGCTGGACCCCACACACCTAATCCTCTTGCTCAAGGGCGACTGTAACTGCTCGTTTTATCAGCGATTTAGAGGAAACAATTATAGGGAAACAAATGTTAGGCTTGAGGTGTTTTATATGATGGTATGATCGGTATCGCAAAAAACGTTTAATATTTCGATAAAAAAGGTATATGATTTAACCATAAAAAAAATTATATGTAATTTTTTCCATTAATTACAACCCGATTTCCTTTTGCTACAGTTCAAATGAAAAGCCTTGACATACTTTGAGTTTGCTATATCATGCATGATTTACCTAAATGGTTATTGAATTAATTAACTAGTTTTTGAGTTAAGGATAACTTGATTTATAAAAATCTCTTAGGTGCTACCCTACCGAGTTTCACAAAAATACCTGCATCTCTTATTTTCCATTGGAAAAAATATTAAAGCAGGACCCTTTGCACTCGCCCAGAACGTGGCGCATGTAACTACCGGAGAGATCTTTGAAAGCCTTATGGTAGCAATCGTGGAATGTAATTATTTTGGTTTTTGCCAATTTAACGCGATACTTTTAGTGCTAGAGGAAACAATAATAGGGAAATTAATGTTAAGCTTGAGGTGTTCTTTTTGATGGTCTGATGGTTATCTCAAAAAACGTTACATATTTCGATAAAAAAAGGTATATAATTTTATTATATAACATTTAAATGTAATTTTATCAATTAATTACATCCCGATTTACTTGTGCTGTAGCTCAAATGAAAGGCCTTGATTTACTTTGTTTTCTGTATCAAGCATGTTTTACCTAACTATCATATTTGTTTAGATATTAAGGAAAACGTTATTTTTCAGAAAGGTCTTAGGTGCTACCTACCAGGTTTCACAAAAAAAACTTGACTCTTATATTCTATTCGAAAAAAAAATATTCAAAGCAGGACCCGCTACACCTCAGTGCCTTTTTTGCGGTTTCTTTTTGACGCCCTTTTTTCTCAATTAGTTTTCAGTCCGTTTTTCAATGTTGCAGTCGCATCAGCCCCAAACCATTTAATTACCAAATCATTGACATGCCTAATTACTATTCGTTAACTACTGGTGACTATTGAAAAACGGGATTAGTAACTTTAAGTCGTTAAGAGGCCTCGTAATTATTCTTTAGCGGATCAAGCGACAATGTGTTACAGAGTCCAATGACCTCTTGCTAACCGTGCTACTGTTGCATTCTTCATGAGGTCTTGTGCATTATTTGTGACCTGGCCTCATGACTTGTCCATTCACTGTATTTTTAAAGGGCACCCTGATTTATTTGTTCACGGGTTGAGTCACTATTTACTATCTATTGATTAATCTTGTTTTACTTTTTTTTTTTTATACTTTGGTTGACCATCATCAAAGAATAATTTTAGCTGAAGATTGGCCTCCTTTTCTTTGCAGGTGTTTGCCTACACCACTCTATTGGTCTTGCTTTTTATGTATAAGAGTTCTGGGTACTGTTGTATAGACGCTCATGTCAGTAAGAATTATGTGGTGTTTGTTATGTGGCTAATGTTCACACACAAAGATCTTTAAAGCGTGGTTGGTGGCCGTTTCTCTGAAGTCACTGAAAAAAAGGCTTACGCATGACTTTTATGGGGCATATACTGCACCTCAAAAGATCCATGTGAATAAAAATTACAGGAGATGTTGCGCAGACTGTCACAGCGCCGACAAAGCCGTAACTTTATGAGGCTTGTAAACGTGTGGTCATTGGTGGTGCTGTGCTTCACCACGCTGGGATCCATCACAGTGCAGCGATACTGCGGTGGCCAGTTTTACAGGTTGGATGATGGAGCAATTCACACGGGAAAGAAACAGCAACAACCAGTGGCCGTAAAGGAGGAGGGAAAACGCGAAATATGAAAGCTAGTAGAGGCAACAGGATCCACTGGTCCTGAATAAGTGAGATCAGGTGGCGTGGTGATTGAAGGTGGATTGCTGACGTGAATGTATCTGCCATGGCCACGGTTGACAAGATTAATTGGCTCCCTGCACGGATTACTGATATTCTTGAGACAGGGGAGCGTGTGTGTGTGTTGAGGAGGTTATTTTGGATATGTCGAGGGAGGAACACTGGAAAACACGCTTGCACACCTCAAAGTGGAGCCACGGACGCATTTCTGAAATCATTGAGCGAATCCTGATAACCGATCACACGTGGCATCGCAGTGCCGTTAGATCTTACGTAGACGAAACCCCGCAGCTATCTTCATACTGTAATTGCTTGCCTGCATTTATTATTCTGTGATGTTAAAGGTGTTCAACCTGTGCTAGCATTTATAACCCTAACTTGTCCTAACTTGCAGCCTTTATTTCACCATTGCACAAACAAAACTTGACAAAAGGTGAAAGAAAGGCCGAGGAATCAATACTATTCAGTTTTTTTCAGTACAATTTGTGTCGTACTCGCAACTATTTTCTTAGTTTTCAATAATTTGGACGTCAATGCTAGTCTTGCCTCTGCTAAAAAGAAACTAAGATATTAATAAAACGAGTACACCAATTGCCAGCGGACTTATAATGAATGAATGCCACTTTAGCAACGTGTCTTACTGCAAGGTAAAAGCTTGGACAATTTTGTTATCGGAACCCAGCTTACAAGACGTCACAATTACAGGACAAAGCGGTGCCTAGACCTTTTATTAGCCCTTTAAACCTTAGATTTTTAGACCTTTTATTAGCCCTTTAGACCTTAGATTTTTAGACCTTTTATTAGACCTTTAGACCTTCGATTTTTAGACCTTTTATTAGACCTTTAGACCTTCGATTTTTAGACCTTTTATTAGACCTTTAGACCTTAGATGTTTAGACCTCTTACTAGACCTTTATATCTTAGATTTTTAGACCTTTTATTAGACCTTTAGACCTAAGATTTTTAGACCTTTTATTAGACCTTTAGACCTAAGATTTTAGACCTTTTATTAGACCTTTATGTCTTAGATTTTTAGACCTTTTACTAGACCTTTAGACCTTAGATTTTTAGACCTTTTATTAGATCTTTAGACCTAAGATTTTTAGACCTTTTATTAGACCTTTAGACCTTAGATTTTTAGACCTTTTATTAGCCCTTTAGACCTTAGATTTGTAGACCTTTTATTAGACCTATATGTCTTAGATTTTTAGACCTTTTACTAGACCTTTAGACCTTAGAATTTTAGACCTTTTACTAGACCTTTAGACCTTAGATTTTTAGACCTTATGTTAGACCTTTATACCTTAGATTTTTAGAACTTTTATTAGACCTTTATATCTTAGATTTTTAGACCTTTTATTAGATCTTTGGACCTAAGATTTTTAGACCTTTTATTAGCCCTTTAGACCTAAGATTTTTAGACCTTTTATTAGCTCTTTAGACCTTCGATTTTTAGACCTTTTATTAGACCTTTATATCTTATATTTTTAGACCTTGTACTAGACCTTCAGACCTTAGATTTTTAGACCTTTTATTAGACCTTTAGATCTTAGATTTTTAGACCTTTTATTAGACCTTTAGACCTTAGATTTTAGACCTTTTATTAGCCCTTTAGACCTTAGATTTTTAGACCTTTTATTAGCCCTTTACATCTTAGATTTTTAGACCTTTTGTTAGACCTTTAGACCTAAGATTTTTAGACCTTTTATTAGATCTTTAGACCTAAGATTTTTAGACCTTTTATTAGACCTTTAGACCTTAGATTTTTAGACCTTTTATTAGCCCTTTAGACCTTAGAATTTTAGACCTTTTATTAGCACTTTAGACCTAAGATTTTTAGACCTTTTATTAGCCCTTTAGACCTTAGATTTGTAGACCTTTTATCAGACCTATATGTCTTAGATTTTTAGACCTTTTACTAGACCTTTAGACCTTAGAATTTTAGACCTTTTACTAGACCTTTAGACCTTAGATTTTTAGACCTTTTATTAGCCCTTTAGACCTAAGATTTTTAGACCTTTTATTAGACCTTTAGACCTTAGATTTTTAGACCTTTTATTAGCCCTTTAGACCTTAGAATTTTAGACCTTTTATTAGCACTTTAGACCTTAGATTTTTAGACCTTTTATTAGCCCTTTAGACCTTAGATTTTTAGACCTTTTATTAGACCTTTAGACCTTAGATTTTTAGACCTTTTATTAGACCTTTATACCTTAGATTTTTAGACCTTTTATTAGATCTTTATACCTTAGATTTTTATACATTTATTAGACCTTGGTAGGCTTTTTTTGTTTTAATGTGTCGTGGCCTCCATAGCTCCACATCCCCTCGAGCTGTTATTCAACCTGCACATAAACCATTCTTGTTTTTCTACCTTAGCCTGCTTGTTAAATCTTCGCAAGGGAAAGGTATGAAAGGGAGTTGGGACGGTGTGTGTGGGGGGGGGGAGGGGGAGGGGGGGAGAGGGAGGGACCGTCGTAAGTCTCATGGTTCTTACGACATGACGGCTGCAAAACCACTCGAAATTTATTGTGACGGTAAATCGATTTTTTCTCTATTAAATGCTGTTGTTTTTGCTCTGTATTCTTGTCTGTGTAAGTTAATAACCATTCAGTAGAGATTTATTGTGACGGTAAACATTTTTTCTCTCTTAAATGTTGTTGTTTTTACTCTGGTTATCGACAAGGAACCATTCAGTCGAAATTTGTTGTGACGGTAAATCAATTTTTCCTCCTAATGCGGTTGTTTTTACTCTGTTTCCTTGTCTGTCTCTTGGTCTCTGTCTCTGTTGCGACAAACATTACCATCCTTGTCTTGATGAACCATTATGTCTGTCTATAGAGGTGCTGGAATAAGTAAGAAGGGTTCAAGTAAGAAAGTAAGAAAGAAAGAAATGAAATGAAAATAAGAAACCATGATAATAAGAAATGAAATAAATATAAGAGACCATGATAATAAGAAATGGAATAAAGATATGAAACCATGATAATAAGAAATGAAATGAAAATAAGAAACCATGATAAAGCGAGCGGGCCTGATGGGCTTCCCGGCGTACTCTCGTTGCTACCTGCTCCATGGATGCTGAATATTACGAGCTTGTTTAACATCATGTCCACGTCCGGTACATATATCCTGATGCTGAGGTAAAGGCCAAAGTATCCACTATTTTTAAGAAAGGCAATAGAGTAGACCCAAACAACTACCGAGGGATCAGCGTAATCAACAGTATAGCTAAACGGTATGACATGGTTTTATGTGTGCTTCTGTGTTTCTGTGTAGCTTCAAAACTCAACTCCAGCATATCATATTCTTTTAATGCTTGTTTTATTATTGTAGATAGGTTGCTCTAATCACGGTGTTTCCAGTGTTGTTGTTTTTTCACTGACACACATAGACACACACGACAAACACATAACCATTCAACGCAGGATGATCCAGGGATGATCATCCTTCTGATGGGTGGTGTTGGTGACCCTACCTGCACTCTGCCTATCAGGGACCATTTCGTGTGTGTGTTATTCATCCTCACTGTATGTGTGTTATTCACCAAGGTCTTGTCCACGCGAGTCGGAATCAAGATCGCCAGTTTCCCCCTCCCAAAATGAGTTTGGAGCTCGTAGTGACCGATCTTTGGGTAATGCTGGGACCTCACACACCACACCCCGCCATCCCCTTGCTCAAGGGGGACAGTAACCACCCGAATTTGTCAGTGAAAAATCCCCGGGATCAGTGAGGATTCGAACCAGGCTAACCACAGAATGGCGCGCCAACGCTATTATCCATTTGGCTATCGTGGTGGTGGTGTGTGTGTGTGTGTGTGGGGTGGGGGGGTGAATTGGTGCACCAAACAACCTGCATGCGAGTAAAATGTACAGTCAGCAGTCGGGAACACACACACGGAAAGAATGTCAATCACGATAGCTGATGACCAATTACAGCCGCATGTAGGCAGAGCGTCCTGACAATTCTAGTAACTGCATTTACATAACAGGCATTTAAGCAGAGTCAGGAGTCGGATGATGTTCCCAATCCAATTTTTTATTCTATTTTATTAAAGATATTTGAGGATAGGTAACATTATAAAAATATATAATAATAACAAAGAAATGCTTACAAACTAATGATGAAGAGTATAATAACTAACAGAAGTTACCTGTGATAAGTATAATGCTCTGAAAGACAACCAGAATGGTTTGTACACGTAACACCGTGTTTATGATCTCTCTCTCTCTCTCTCTCTCTCTCTCTCTCTCTCTCTCTCTCTCTCTCTCTCTCTCTCTCTCTCTCTCTCTCTCTCTCTCTCTCTCTCTCTCTCTCTCTCTCTCTCTCTCTCTCTCTCTCTCTCTCTCTCTCTCTCTCTCTGAGTTTGTGTCCTGCCTCCGTGTCCCAGGGGGGGGGGGGGGGCTTCGGCCAACACTAAGCACGAGGGAATAAAAATAAAAATGTAGATATGGAGACGGGACCATACGAGTCTAGCTCAGGCCCTAGAAAATTCAGCTATATAGGTAAATACAACTAGGTAAACACACACACACACACACACACACACACACACACACACACCCACACCCACACCCACACCCACACACACACACACACACACACACACACACACACACACACACACCCACACCACACACACACATACACACACACACACACACACACACACACACACACACACACACACACACACACACACATACACACCCACACCCACACCCACACACACACACACACACACACACACACACACACACACACACACACACACACACACACACACACACACACACACATACACACCCACACCCACACCCACACCCACACACACACACACACACACACACACACACACACACACACACACACACACACACAGAAGGGTTCATCTGCATCAGAGCGTCGTGTGGCCCATCTACCGTAGAGCCGCACACATATCAAGGGTACAGAGGCCTCAGCTGTGGCCCTCAACCCTCCACCACCCCACGCTATCCCATCTAATTCCCTCCCTCCTTGCCAGACATTTTTTTTTCTCCAAGAACTTTTTTTCACTTTCGCTTCCTTGCCTTGCTCCTTGCCTTAAAAGTTAATGAAAATGTCTGTCCTCCATCCCTCTTAACATCTTTTTCTTTACTTAGTTGACATTTACATATTTTGTTTGTTTTTTAAGTTTTATTTTATGAATGTTTCTCGCTCTGTATTTTTGTTATTGTGTGTGTGTGTGTGTGTGTGTGTGTGTGTGTGTGTGTGTGTGTGTCAGAGGTGGGCACTTCCGCAAAACTTCCGCAAACCGCAACTTCCGAAAATTGCGGAAGTCCGAACTCGTTTGGGGATTTGCGGAAGTGTAAATGTTTGCGGATTTGCGTTTGCGGAAGCACTTCCGCAAACGCAAACAAGTCCGCAAACTCCCAATTTTGAAAACGATTCCTGCGCGGCTAGGCACTGCACCGTCCAGGAAATGCTGCTGGCCGACCAGCGACCGACCAAGGTCAAACAACTTGAACAAGGGTCGCGCCGCCGCAGTTATTAGCGCTCTTTCAGAGGAAGCACGTGACCTCCCAGCCTTTCTTCCTGCCTTGCTTTGTAAGTATTTTTTTGTTTCTACATTTTTGGTTGTAATTCATATAAACATTATCTGTGTGATGTAGTAATATCATTGATATATTTTAGATGTTACTGTAAACTATGTTAAGTGAGACCCAAGGCAGTATACGTATACTAGAAACATGATTTGGTGGTGGCGGGCTGATCTGTGAAACACCACACATTCCTCGCCCACTCAGCCATGTCTACATATCGTTTGCTCTCACCCATGATTATGAAGTAACCACAGGATGTTTAGAAAAACTGACCCAACTATCATCTTCATGACACATTTCCGCATATAATAAGTACATATTATGAGCAAGGAGAGGCTGATCAGAGGGCTATAAACCAGTGATACAGACGCAGCGAGCATACACAGAGGTGTGTACGTGTATGCTGCGTGTGCTGGTGACTCTTATTTGCTTACAATGACTATGGCTCTGCTGTAGAGCTAAATATTGGTCCTTGGTGATAAGAGACCAAAGGGTTTCAAGGCCAGGTTCCTCTCCCTATTTGATAACATGAACTTTTTGATGGCCACAGCAATTCACCTCCTCTTCAAGCTGCCTGTGGTCCACCTTCTTAAACCTGAGAAGGTGGATGCTGTGAAATCAAGACTGCTGTTCGAGGTCACAGAGCAGGCAGTCTTGGATACCTCAGAAGGCAGCAGCCCAGAAGAAGACGAAGAGGATGATTTTTTCAAGGTGAGACTTATTGATTTTATCGAGATCTACTGCATCTTCAGTTCATAGGTGACAGTAAATTATTCCAAGTCATTATATTAGCAATCTTGAGCGTCATGCTGATCAATTATAATATTTATGATATAAGTGCAATAATGTATTTGAAAAAAGTCTAAGCACTTGATATTTCTAAGTATTGGGGAGGCGGTAGCAGAGTGGTTAGCGTCACCGAGTGGCGTTCTCGGGTCTTCGATCGAAGTCCCGAGTGAGACCCATAAATCCACTTAAAATATTTCTGCACCGTCGAGTGGCCTAAGAACACCCACATGCCCTGTCCATTAACTCTACCTTCGATTGCGAGTGCATCGGAGGACACAGGGGGGCGGCATGAGCCTTTAATCACAGGCGTCACTATAAAAATCCTGCCTGCGCCACCACGGGCGAGGGCCAACCATCACAACCCTCAAGCGAGGCTCCAGGGTCTACCATCCGAGCCCTGGAGGTCACTGTCTACAGGCGCTATAGGCATAAATGTTTAAAAAAGAAAAAGAAAAAAAGTAGCAGTATAAATGTTTTTTTCTGACGCCCATTACTAAATATTTGTACTTAATATATATATTACAACTGTATCTATTATTTCCAGGCTTTGAGGAGCCCAGGACCCACAGCTACAGAGGGCACCGACTCTACCCGTCTCTCCAACAAGATGGGGAAAGAGCTT
The DNA here is from genome assembly GCA_016584305.1 of Chionoecetes opilio. Lineage (NCBI taxonomy): Eukaryota > Metazoa > Arthropoda > Malacostraca > Decapoda > Majidae > Chionoecetes > Chionoecetes opilio. The sequence goes on along the minus strand of JACEEZ010000982.1, from coordinate 15,273 downwards.
GAGAGTTGGTGCTCAGAGAAGCAGAGGAGTAAGGTGCTGGAGCAGGCCATGTTTCCCGCCCTTTCCCGTGCCGCCTGGGTAGATGTATTTGTTAAGTATAATACTGCCATACCCAGCTCTGCGGCTGTGGAGAGACTGTTCTCCCAGGGGGCGGACATCATGAAGGCCAAGAGAGCGAGTCTGACCTCCGACAATTTTGAGAGATTGATCTTCATGAAGGGGAACATGGACCTGCTCAAGATGGAACTGTCACCAGAGGACTCTGAATGAGGAGTCTGAGGATAAGGCTCTGATAGCATATAAATATAATTTGAAGTGTAGTGTACCTATACTAATTATTATCCCTTAGTTTGCACTTAAATATTATAATGAATGAGTGAGTGGTCACAATGAGGGGAAGGTAAAATGTGAGCTATAACATCTATGGGGCACTGAGTGGTATGAACAAAATACTAATATATATATATATATATATATATATATATATATATATATATATATATATATATATATATATATATATATATATATATATATATATATATATATATATATATATATATATTGCCATAAGTGATTTAGTAAATAATATATGAATTTACTACCACAAAGTGCTTTACCTTTATGTTTGCACTATATGCAGAGAAAAAAATGATCAGAATTGGTTTGTGAAAAAATATATGAAAAAAAATCACATCATTGGTTTGCGGTTTGCGATTTGCGGTTGCGGAAGTGTGAACTTCAAGAAATTTGCGGATTTGCGTATGCGGAACTTAAGGATTGAAGTTTGCGGATTTGCGTTTGCGGAAGTGGATTTTCGTTTGCGGTGCCCACCTCTGGTGTGTGTGTGTGTGTGGTGAATGTGCGTGTGCGTGTGCGTGTGTGTAATCACCGCAGTCTTGTCCACGGTAGCTGGACTCGCGATCGCCTATTTTGCCCCAAAGCCTCAATCCTCGCCTCCAACAAAATTGTTTTAGTCATCATGTCACTCACTCACTATAGTCATCATGTCACTCACTCACTATACCTTTGACTGCAACTTTTAAACAGGTAATATTCGGGAAGGAAACATGAGCCTTGATATAGGTATTGCCATAGACCATAGACGACGTTGCCATATATGTGTTCCCTCTTCCTTTGTTTCCTTCTTGTATTGATTCACACCATTATAGGCGGTAGTGTGGATTATCTCCTTATGTACTTCACTGAGTCCCAGAAGTCGAAGTACCACACTCCTGTCTTGCATAATATAACTTTCGATGGTGCTGTCGCTACGTTCATCAACAAAACATTAAAGGTAAAATATAGCTGCGCCTCTTCCTCATATTTCCTCGTTGCTCGTGCAGTTAACGTCGCCCTGAATACCTGTTTTTCCTGTGTCAATGGACTCGTGATAAAGAACACGGCTATCAATGTCGCCCTCGGTGTGATAATCCACGAAGGCGAGGCATCTACACTGCCATTAGCATCGAATAAAGATGTTTTACAATACCATAAACCCTGAATTATACCCGCTATACTTGAGTGTGTTATCATAGACTGGTTGGAAAAATTCTCGATCATCAGCTCACAGGGATTCAACAACGCGATCATGCCGATTTACACGTATAATTGCGACAGAACGTTATTTGGTTTTCTATATGTAGTATGTGTAAATATACATTGATTCCAGTGGAAGAGGGGAGATGTTCGATGGCCTTTACGAGTGAAACGAATGAGTTGGAAGGAGAAAATCGGAGGAGATAAACTTGAAGAAACAATTTTAGAGCTATCGCTTTGACTTTACACTTGTATTCAATGATATATGTGTAATTAAAAAAAGTTTTTCTCTCTGTCTCTGTCTGTCTGTCTCTCTTTATCTCTATCTCTCTCTCTTTGTACCCGTCAGGGTGGCTCGGTTGGTAGAGCTTCGGGCTCGCGTGTAGCGTCCCTGCATTCGGTCAGCGGTTCGAGCCCACCAAGTTCGTCCTGGCGTGGTGGCGCTTTGTATAGTCAATAACCTTGTAGTTGGTACTTGCAAAGTGTCTAGATAGGATCAAAGTATCTTATCTCGTATATCTCTCTCTTTGTCTCTCTCTGTCTCTCTCTCTTTCTCTCTCTCTCTCTCTCTCTCTCTCTCTCTCTCTCTCTCTCTCTCTCTCTCTCCCCCCTCCCCGTATCACAGATAGCCTGTTTGCGTGACCACACGTCCGCCACACCTTGTAGTCCATTACGTATTTTGTGATAACGGACCATAAAAACATATAATGCTTTTCCAGTGTGGAAATGGCGCCACTTTTGTTTATTACCAGTGTGGGGCAAAAAAGCGGAAATACTACTAATGATAATAATATTGATAATGATAGTAATATTGATGATAATTAGTTATCATTATTATTAGCATTATATACAATGACAGATCGACCCGTACACAAATACTAGACTTAATAGAAAAGACAGACTGGTAGATGCTTGGCCAAACAGTCTTCTTAGCATGGGACGCATAGACCAAAGCCTTTAGAATTAGGTTAGGTTAGGTTAGGTTAATATTAGGCCTAATTCTAAAGGCTTTGGCATAAACGATCGCGATGGCGAGTAATTCCTCTAAGTTGACGATGGATTACTGGTTTGGCGCGACCTTCCATACCCTGCAGGGGATGTTGCTGACGCCTCCACCAGCACAGAGCTCTGGTGATGACAGGGCAGCGCTAAGTCATGTGTACAGTACGTCTTCGCCATTGTGTCTAAGCTGAAGATTAATTTGACCTTGCGGTGTTGCGGGAAGACATGAACGGTAAAGCTTTTGAGGCCGCAGGTGTTTGGGTGAAGCCTTGATATTATGCTGGTGTGTGTCATGGCATTGCGGTGAGGCTCAAGGACTAGCCAGTGAGAGAGAGAGAGAGAGAGAGAGAGAGGAGAGAGAGAGAGAGAGAGAGAGAGAGAGAGAGAGAGAGAGAGAGAGAGAGAGAGAGAGAGAGAGAGAGAGAGAGAGAGAGGAGAGAGAGAGAGAGAGAGAGAGGAGAGAGAGAGAGAGAGAGAGAGAGAGAGAGAGAGAGAGAGAGACCTTCATTCTTCGTTTCCTGTATGTGAATCATATAACATTTTTAAGTTGATCAATTAGCTCACTTTAATATTTACTCATAAGATGTATTGATCTTAGTGATTAGGGATCTTCTCGATTTTCTTTTCATTTGCACAGGTCATTGATTTAAGGTCATATTCTGCCGATGTGAAGTAAGCCCATAAAGCATCTTCTGTAATATCTATACACTGACAAGACGCATTTCAGCTCATCACCTGCCGCCTTACAGGACAAAATATGTGGCCCGAATGTGACCACTAATGCAAAGGCTCCCGAATACTCAGTCAAACTTCGCCAGACAAGACCCTCTGATTAATCTAAAGAATGGGCTTTGGTAGTTTGGTGAAGGTCCTCCTAATCAATGGCGACCGTCACAGGAGGAAAAATTGTGGTCTAAGTAATAGCTTTCTTGAGAATCTCGGGAAATAATGAAGTTCCTCACCTCATATATTGTTTGTGTTTGTGTTGTGTTTCGTAAGCAAAATAAAAAGTAAGAACTAGGTTTGGTACGCTCAAGAATGGAGAATATTTTGATAATATAAATAGAGATTTTCTACTTTCATAAGAAAATGCTGTAGCGAAAGAGTGAGAATTTTTTTTACAGTAGCGAAAAAGTGAACAAAATGTTTACAGTAGCGAAAAAGTTAACTAAATTTTTTCATTAGGGAAAAAGTGAACTAAATCTTTACCGTAGCAAAAAAGTGAACTAAATTTTCATAGCATACAGCGAAAAAGTGAACTAAATTTTTTCATTAGGGAAAAAGTGAACTAAATCTTTACCGTAGCAAAAAAGTGAACTAAATTTTCATAGTATACAGCGAAAAAGTTAACTAAATTTTCATAGTATACAGCGAAAAAGTTAACTAAATTTTCACAGTATACAGCGAAAAAGTGAACAAAATTTTCACAGTATACAGCGAAAAAGTGAACAAAATTTTCACAGTATACAGCGAAAAAGTGAACAAAATTTTCACAGTATACAGCGAAAAAGTGAACAAAATTTTCACAGTATACAGCGAAAAAGTGAACAAAATTTTCACAGTATACAGCGAAAAAGTGAACTAAATTTTTACAGTAGTGAAAAAGTGAACTAAATTTTTACAGTAGCGAAAAATTGAACTAAATTTTTACAGTAGCGAAAAAGTGAACTAAATTTTTACAGTAGCGAAAAAGTTAACTAAAATTTTACAGTAGCGAAAAAGTGAACTAAATTTTTACAGTAGCGAAAAAGTTAACTGAAATTTTACAGTAGCGAAAAAGTGAACTAAATGTTTACAGTAGCGAAAAAGTGAACTTAAATTTTACAGTAGCGAAAAAGTGAACTAAATTTTTACAGTAGCGAAAAAGTTAACTAAATTTTTACAGTAGCAAAAAAGTGAACTTAAATTTTACAGTAGCGAAAAATTGAACTAAATTTTTACAGTAGCGAAAAAGTTAACTGAAATTTTACAGTAGCGAAAAAGTGAACTGAATATTTCCAGTAGCGAAAAAGTGAACTAAATTTTTACAGTAGCGAAAAGTGAACTAAATTTTTACACAACCGAGATGTGAACTGAATCTTTACAGTAGCGAAAAGTGAACAAAAATTTTACTCCTGCAATTACAAGAAAATAGGAATAGATAAATATATATAAATTTCTACACCTTCAAAGCAACGTTGGCAAAGTTTTCCCCTGGCAGGATTAGAGTGTGCACGACGCTGTCTTCTCCATCGGGAAAAGTGCGGCGGGTGAGTGTCAGGGATGCGTGACACAAATTGAATCACCACAAAGTCTGGAAAGGAAAACTCACCCTCCAGATGTTATTAACGAAGTGTTCCCTTAGTCGTTCCTTAACTACAGAGTCTGTGAACCAGTTTCGAGGAGGCTGGCTGGAGGAGCGAGGAGAATAAGAGTTCGGGAAGGACGGCAGTAAGATGTTTGGGGTGAAATGGAGAGAGAAAAGTTTTGAAGAATGTGACACTGATTTAGAACGATTTCGAAGGGACAGGAAATAGATGACACACTACATGAAATAGTGACGGGAGAATTCACCTATCGAACACAACATACAGCAAAACTTAATGCAACGCCTCACTCATGACAAACAGCTGTCAAGTGGCATCAAACATTCTCATGGTTCTCTTTTTGTCCTCTTTTTTTTTTGCCTTTGGCCATTTCTTTATGATGTAAAACACACACACACACACAAACACACACACACACACACACACACACACACACACACACACACACACACACACACACACACACACACACACATACACACACACACACACACACACACACTCACACACACACACACACACACACACACACACACGGGTACTCTGTAGTGTAGAGGTAGCACGCTCGGCTCACAACCGAGAAGTCCCGGGTTCGATCCCCGTGCGGAGCGGAGACAGATGGGCTGTTTCCTTAAAACCCGAGCCACTGTCCACCCAGCAGTAAATGGGTACCGGGTGTTAGCCGGGGGTTGTGACCCGCTTTCCGGGGTGATGGCTTCGGCCAACACTAAGGATGAATGATAAGATTGTTGATATGGAGACGGGGCCATACGAGTGCAGCTCATACCCTGTAAAATACAACTAGATGAATACACACACACACGCACACACAGTCACCCCATCCCCCACACACAGACACACTAGCTCAATCGTCTGCAATCGCCGAGTATCATGCATATTCTCTACCGCACTTGTCTTGCCTGTGGCAGAAAAAATAGCGTCCGGCTTTGACAGGTGGGGGCCGTGTCATGTTTCCCCGGCAATGAACGTGGGGCGGAGGGTTGGACCGAGGCTATCGCGTGGGTTACCTCCCTACGACGATACCATGTGTTGAAAAAAAATAGAAGTTTTCTCTGGTGTTATTGTTTGAAACGTTGGAATATTTGTAGAGGAGCAGATTCTACGATGTTTACTTTATTCCAGAAAGTATGACGGCAAATTAGTAAACTCTGAAACACACTGCTTGGTTATTTTCTCCATATTTCTACGCCCTTCCACCCCTTTTAGCAATGCAGAGACGAGTGGTATTATCCTAATTTTGTTTTGCTCAGTTTCCATTTTCTTATTGTCCAATTTTCTTATCAAAAAACAACTCTCACAACCACACATCCACACACACATGCAAACACTAACATTCACATCAACTAACTGAGTGACTATAAATTTTTCTCTTTTCTCAAGTGAAAGAAAGAATATGCATGCAAATGAGTGTAGCCTTCATAAGTGAGCCCCGCAGCGTGTTGTGCGACCCGCCAACCCGCTGAGGTAAACAGAGGCTAAAGAAAACGAGCAGTGCGGAGTCCAATTCAGGCTGAACCCAAGGAGAAATTTGAATATAATGAAAGTATATATGACCAACCTGTGCCCGAGACTGAGAGAGAGAGAGAGAGAGAGAGAGAGAGAGAGAGAGAGAGAGAGAGAGAGAGAGAGAGAGAGAGAGAGAGAGAGAGAGAGAGAGAGAGAGAGATGAATCACCAAATATACATATATATCAGTTTGTACTAAAGCAAAAAATATAGATTTATTAGAGTAAAAATATAGAGTTTTTGTGAGAAAATAAACACAAAATTGAATGGTATGTATAAATTTCTAGAAACTTAATCAAGAACAAAATACACACACTTAGAGAGGAGTGTGTAATAGCCTGTGTATAAGTTTTAACATTATATTAATGAATATAATACAGATGGGTGTAGCCAGGTTTATATTACATAGGGGCAGCTTGAACCTCTAATCACAGGCATCACTGTAAAGATCCTGTCTGCGCCACCACGGGCGAGGGCCAACCATCACAATCTCAAGTAAACCTCCAGGGCCTACTATCCCAGTATCCCAGCCCTGGAGGTCAAGTATGCTGCCTACAGGCGACATGGGCATAGATATAAAGGGAAAAAAAAAATATATATATATACATATATAAATAATGAGGGTTTGTTGGCAGTAAAGACATTTTTCAGATTCCGGGGCCGCGCTGGCAGGCTGCAGGTGATGTGAGGGCCTGGCAGAGCGGGGTGGGGCGGGGCGGGTGTGCGGGGCGGGGCGAGATAGGCAAAACACCCTGCAGGGAAAAATGGAGGAAAAATATTTTCGTTGAAACTATTTCCTTCATTTTTCTTTTTATGAAATACATTTTTTCCCCTCACCAGTCTCGGCGAGATGGACATGAAATTGGTTCCAAGGTGTAGTGGGATGGGTGCGTCCTGTGTGTAGGGGTTACATGCATAGGAATACATAGGAATAACAGATACCAGGAAAACCTTTAGTCTTTAACGTTGGTATCTGCTTAAACTACATGCTACTAGTTAACAAACTATATGTAACAGATGAGAAAACAGTTGGAGAAGAATACCATGCACCTAAACAGGAACATAAACATTTCGTAGTTAAGAATGAGAGAAATGTAGTCTGCTAATTAAAACTACCACTGCACTAATTAATTCGGGGTATGTTAATATTAGATTACTCGCGGGGCAATATCAAAACCTATTTACCCATTTGATAAGATTACTGAGTTCAATGCTCTTTCCGGGAGGGTAGAGGCTGGCGATCGCGAGTTCAGCTCGCATTGGTAAAACCATGGGTGAATGACACACACACACTCGCGTGTACGGCATATCAGTGTGATGGCGTGCTGTCCCGGATCTCTCGTCTGTGAAAAAGTGAGATAGAATAGGAAATTGTCCAATGCCAACGACACAGGCTTCAC
>JACEEZ010000980.1:192579-201279 GCA_016584305.1 Chionoecetes opilio | reverse complement strand
GGGGGAAATGAGTGTGAAATACTCAGAATGACGAGATCTACACAATTTATTATGTAGTGATATATTATCTGGAGGCTGCACTAAAACGAAATAATACCAGCGTGGCTCTCACCGCCTCACACACATATGGCAACATTAATAAAACCAAATCTTTGCCACAATTCGCATCAACTACAAACTCAGAGCAAGTGCAGAATGTTTCCTGCTACAGAAGAAGCGTGTCATTAGCCAAAGTACATAAGAACATAAGGAAGTTTGAAAGGCCGTGAGGCTTGCAAGGTTTTTTCCAACATGCTTTTCTTTCCTTTCCGGCATACTCTACGAAGCAGAAGCATATTAGCAACGCTTTATAGTATGCACAAAGAATTACTTCGTTAATACACAGCTAAAAAGTAACAAGGTGAAAGAGATGGGCTTACCTGCTAATAATCGGATGAAAATGACTGGACTCTGCTGTGCTGTATACGATGTAAACAAACCACTCATGGGAGTAGATGAAGGTCGCGTAGCGCACAGACGCGGCATATTACTCCTTCCGACATACCAACCTTACCGTGACGGGACTACACGAAGGGAAAAGCCGCAGAAGGATTCGACGTTACCCTGGCTTCCCGTGTAGCGCAGAGAACTCGTCGTACCGTCATGGGAAGGGAAAGGTGACATTTAACAATCTGGCCCAAAGTCTACAGGCTGTGAAGTTGATGAAGTATTGTGGAGCGAACATTCCACTGCACCCCAAACACTTACGTAGAATGGAAGGCATGCTGAAAGTAAAATATTATGCACTGCGGTGATTTAAATAGACGTACTTCAACTCGAATCTACAAAAACTGAATACTTTTAAGACAAAGTGATGTATAATGCGGCTCTCTCTCTCTCTCTCTCTCTCTCTCTCTCTCTCTCTCTCTCTCTCTCTCTCTCTCTCATCTCCTCTCTCTCTCTCCTCTCTCTCTCTCTCTCTCTCTCTCTCTTCTCTCTCTCTCTCTCTCTCTCTCTCTCTCTCTCTCTCTCTCTCTCTCTCTCTCTCTCTCTCTCTCCTCTCTCTCTCTCTCTCTCTCCTCTCTCTCCCCTTCTCTCTCTCTCTCTCTCTCTCTCTCTCCTCTCTCTCTCTCTCTCTCTCTCTCTCTCTCTCCTCCTCTCTCCTCTCTCTCTCTCTCTCTCTCTCTCTCTCTCTCTCTCTCTCTCTCTCTCTCTCTCTCTCTCTCTCTCTCTCTCTCTCTCTCTCTCTCTCTCTCTCTCTCTCACCACCACCGGGTAGTACCTGGGGATTAAGGATTAAAGGCGCGGACAGAAAGGTCAGAGTAATTAACTGGGTCGGTCAAGGGGCAAATCCCTGGGTAATACTCGACGAGGGAGTGGCCGCTTCAGGTGTCTTGCCTGTGTCTGTTGTAGTAGGACAATATAATATACAAGGGTATTGTCAAATACTTACAACGCAGGCGAGGAGGAAGAGGAGGAGGAGAAGGAGGAAGGGGAGGAGGAGGAGGAGAAGGAAGGGTAGGAGGAGGAAGAGGAGGATTACATAGGATTACATAGGAATAACACACACCAGGATACCTATTGGTCCATGACGAGGGTATCTGTTGCAACTACATACTACTAACTATCAACTACATGTAAGAAAACAGTTGGAAAATGATACCATGTCCCTAAAAAATAGGAACATGGAAGTTTCGTAGTGCAGAAAGATAGGGTATGAAATATACTAACTACAACTACCACTACCACTACAACTAATCGATACGGGGGACTAGATACGAAATCGCACTATCAATACCCATTTACTTTACAGTGCGCGTCCAGTCTGTTTTTAAATGTAGTTATTGTGCTGGCTCCGACAACTTTTGCTGGTAACTTGTTCCATCGATCAACGACTCTAACATTGAAATAATTTTTACGGAGATCGGTGATGCAACGTTGACCTTTTATTTTTAAACCATTATTTCTTGTTGTCACTTGAGTTGAAAGTTCGAATAGGTTCTCTTGATTAATGACATCAAATCCTTTTAGGATCTTAAAAGTTTCTATCAAGTCCCCACGGATTCTTCGATCCTTTAAGGAAAACATATTAAGTTTCCGCAGTCTCTCTTCATAAGATGAATTTCGCAGAGATGGAATTTGTTTGGTTGCTCTTCTTTGCACTGATTCCAATTTGGCTTGGTCTATTACGAAACAGGGCGACCAGAATTGAACGGCATATTACAAGTGCGGCCTAACCAAGGACGTGTATAATTGTGTCATTACTTTCGGAGTTTTGTGTTCAAAGTTGCGTTTAATAAAGCCCAACATCAAATTCCACTTTTTACTGGCAGCTAGGCAATGCGGACTGGTTTTAAGATCATTACTGATGATGACACCTAAATTATTTTCCTGCTGTACTTCAGTTTACGATTTATTTTGCATTTGATAGTTATATTTGAGGTTATCGTTGCCTATATGCATTACTTTACATATATCGGAATTGAATTTTAATTGAAATTTATCACTCCAGTCTGATAGTTTGTCGAGATCACTTTGTATGAGTTCGCAGTTTTCTCTAGTATATGCTTTACCGCCTAATTTGGTGTCATCTGCAAATTTCGATATTTTAGATACAAGTCCGCAGTCCAGATCGTTGATATATATCAGAAAAAGAGTGGGACCCAAGACCGAGCCCTGAGGCACCCCACTAGTAACATCTAACCAATCAGATGCTTCGCCATTTATTACTACCCGTTGTTTACGATTTGAAAGCCAATCGCCAATCCATGAACATAATTGCTCTCCTAAGCCCTGTGCCCTTAGCTTGGTCAAAACAAAAGGAAGAGATATACAAGAAGATGCAGGAGGGGAAGGAGAAACAAAAACAGGAGGACGGTTGCCTGGCTGTAGGGTGTTGGTAGGCGTGAGGTGAGGTGTGTCATCATTAGGCAGAGGCAGGTGTGTCCAGCCTCAGGTGCGCCACTCTATGGAACACACACACATACTCGTAACTTGGTCCCGCGCGGTGCATTGTGGGTAGTGAGGGTACCTTGCAAGTAACCCACCTAAAGGAGACGTCAATGGTGGAAAAAAGCAGAGTTGTTTTGCTCGTAATTGACAAATACCAGGTGTTATTCTACCTGTGTTTTGTTTGCCGTGACAACTATAGAGAAAAGTAGACGAGTCAAAAATGGAAAAGTTCCCTACATTCTAAAACCAGCCAACTATAAAGGGAAGGGGATCCATGTGAATGCAAACGTTTTGTAAGCTTAACATTAATTAGTGTTTCTGAAAATGGTACATGATATAAATTTGCTCGAAAGAAAATAAATTTTACATTATAATGTAGTCATGAGGAGTAATGATAGTTTACAAAATAGAGAGGTTGTGTATGATAAGTTAACGGTATATTATCTATTCATATGCAAGGGTATTGGTGATAAGTATATATTTAAAGAAATTAATTGCGAATGGATGTGGAGAGAACTTTAAAAAGGTTACGCACGGAATAGTGAGGTAAAGATTGATATCATGTTATCCTTCAATAGAGGAATTAACCTGGTAGGGTTAAGGACTAAGGAGTAGCTTAGTAAGGGTTAGGGTAAAGATACAGTAGTAGCCCTGCCAGCAGCAGTAGCAGCAGCAGCAGCAGCAGCAACAGCAGCCGTGCGGCCCCGCCAGCAGCAGCAGCAGCCGTGCGGCCCCACCAGCAGCAGCCGGGCGGTCCCGCTAGCAGCAGTAACAGCAGCCGTGCGGCCCCGCTAGCAGCAGCCATGCGGCCCCGCCAGCAGCAGCAGCAGCAGTCGTGCGGGCCCGCTAGCAGCAGCCATGCGGCCCCTCCAGCAACAACAGCAGCAGCCGTGCGGCACCGCTAGCAGCAGCCATGCGGCCCCGCCAGCAGCAGCAGCAGCAGCCGTGCGGCCCCGCCCGCTAGCAGCAGTAACAGCAGCAGCAGCAGCCATGCAGACCCGCCAGCAGCTGCAGTAGCAGCCGTGCGGCCCCGCCAGCAGCAGCAGCAGCAGCCGTGCGGCCCCGCTAGCAGCAGTAACAACAGGAGCAGCAGCCATGCGGCCCCGCCAGCAAGAGCAGCAGCAGCCGTGTGGCCCCGCTAGCAGCAGTAACATCAGCAGCAGCAGCAGCCGTGCGGCCCCACTAGCAGCAGTAACAGCAGTAGCAGCAGCCGTGCGGCCCCGCCAGCGGCAGCAGCAGCAGCCGTGCGGCTCCGCTAGCAGCAGCAGCAGCAGCAGCCATGCGGCCCCGCCAGTAGCAGCAGTAGCAGCCGTGCGGCCCCGCTAGCAGCAGTAACAGCAGCAACAGCAACCGTGCGGCCCCGCTAGCAGCAGTAACAGCAGCAGCAGCAGCCGTGCGGCCCCGCCAACTGCGTCAGGCGGTGGGCCTCCCCGTCCGCATATTCCCGTTTTCTGGAAGAGTATGTAGCGTTTAAGGCCGGTTCCCACTATTTCGCTTGTACGGCCGCCTTACAACAACAATGAACAACAATGATGTCACAATGATTTCACAAAAAAGTCGACTGCACTGCCGTACCGCTGTACGACTGCCGTACACAGTTAAAATCAAGTCATCTCTCCCGTTCGGCGGTGTCCGCTCGAGCGGAGGTGCAAACTCTGCCCAGTTACCACAAATACCACTCAAGCGGTGATGATGGAGACGTCATTGTTGGGTGGTGTACGGCAACGGCGACTGTAGAAGCGGGCTAGTGGAAACCGATCTTTACTCTTGAACACGTCGGGTTAGGTTACGTTAGGTTACGGATAGGTTAAGTTACTTTTTCCTGGTCTGTTTTTGATAACTTTGTGTGGGAATCACAATTAAGGTATTTTTGAGAAAATACTATGTCTTAGTTTTGGAGCTACCGCCAAGCGACTTCACTCGGAAACCACATACTCACATATATACGGGAATGTATATAGAACGTATATAGAACGGGATATGCTCCCCGTCCCTCTGTGTGTCGGGCAGAGTGTCTGCCGCTTCACACAGGTGCCATAAGAGGTCTGTCTCCTGCAGGGGGAGGACCTTCATCCCGGCCTTCACCGTCACCATCTCAGTCTCCAGGGGAAGGGTCGTCTTGGTGGACACCGCCCTGGGTCTCGGTGGCACGCTCGAGGGTCGCCTCCTGTCCCTGCGAGCCCTGCACCCTCATGTCTGTCGCAGGCGAGGGCTGTGCCAGCAGGGGCCCCACCATGGTGCCTCTGGGCGTGTACGTCCTGAAAACAACTTTCCCGCTTTAAAAGTTCCTCTAACATATGTGCCCCACCAGGAGGGATATCACAGTCTGCCTCCTTCAGCAAGCACCGGTGCCGCCCCAGGACGCGGCAACCATCACCCAGGCCTCGACACACCGCAACACACCTTCACGCACAACACACTCACCAGGATCTTGACCACAGTCCTGTGTGTCTGCTCGGCCACCAGGATCTGCTACTGCAGGCAATGTAAGGCTGCCTTTGAACCCACCATCAGGGGCGCGGCCTCCCGCTACCCGCTGCTGACGGGATATCGCACTCCATGAGGGGAACCGTCGGGGAAGCGTGCCTCTTGGGGCCCCCCTGCCAGGTGTTCCCGCACCTAGCCTCCGAGTGGTGTCGGGCACCGCGCCTCCACCGCCACCCTTCCCTTGCGAGGGTCGTGCACCGCACCTACCAGGGGAGAGTGCATGGTGTGGGGGCCTGTAGCCCGCCACGCCTTCACCGCCCCACGCGAGGGCTTGTGGAGCCACCAGGAAGCCTACTGCAGTCATCACCACAGTTGTGCCCAGTCTGCATAAAGCCAGGATGCCGGCTAAGCTTGTTACCATGCACAGCATTGAGCAGCAGCGAGGTCCTGCTACATCTCCTGCAGCTGGGCCCCGGCACGCTGGGGGAGCTGCGGGACAGCTGCGAAGGCCGGCAGTGTGACCATCGTGGTCACATGGCCATGAGGCACTGTGCTGCAGTCCACCCTTGCCACCGCTCCGCTAAGACGGCAGCACGACGTTTGATACATGTGTTAGTGTTGCTTTTACCTCCTCCTCTTCCTCTCAACAGTCGCTACACACCAAAGTAACAAACATTTGACAGTTTATTTCTATCAATATATTTTTTTCCAGTGACGATACGAGCTACGAAAGAAGGCCAAAGAACATTTTCTCTTTCATTTAGTGTTTCTCGTTATCATAATCACAATCGTTTCACATATAATAACAGACAAAAAAATTCCGTTTTAGTCTTTTTTCACTTTGAAAAGATAGTGTTTGAAATAAAAACAAGAACTGGTAATAATTGTTTTTGACGTGTGTATGTGTGTGTGTATGTGTGCAGTGCATTCATCTAGTTGTATTCATTTAGTTGTATTTTACAGGGCCTGAGCAACACTCGTATGGCCCCGTTTCCATATCAACATATATTTTATCATTCATCTTTAGTGCTTAGTGTTGGCCGAAACCACCACCACGGGAGGGGGGTAACAAACCCCCGGCTAACACCCGGTACCCATTCACTGCTGGGTGGACAGGGGCTCGAGTTTTAAGAAGACCGCCCGTCTGTCTTCGCTCTGCCCGGGGATCGAACCCAATGCTTATATTAATCAGGGGGGGGGGGGATATTATATATATAATATATATATATATATATATATATATATATATATATATATATATATATATATATATATATATATATATATATATATATATAATATTATATATATATTATATATATAATATTATATAAATATAATTAAATATAATATATATATTATATATATATATATATATTGTATATATATATATATAATGTGTGTGTGTGTGTTGTGTGTTTGTGTTGTGTGATGTGTGTGTGTGTGTGTGTGTGTGTGTGTGTGTGTGTGTGTGTGTGTGTGTGTGTGTGTGTGTGTGTGTGTGTGTGTGTGTGTGTGTGTGTGTGTTGTTGTGTGTGTTGTTGTGTGATTAGTATAATAAAAACCTACCTGATTCTTTCTTTTCTAAAACTCTTTGTACTTATGTCAACTTCCATCAGCTGTATGGACCCAGGGTCTCTCTCTCTCTCTCTCTCTCTCTCTCTCTCTCTCTCTCTCTCCTCTCTCTCTCTCTCTCTCCTCTCTCTCTCTCTCTCTCTCTCTCTCTCTCTCTCTCCTCTCTCTCTCTCTCTCTCTCTCTCTCTCTCTCCTCTCTCTCTCTCTCCTCGATCCTTCATTAGCACCAATTCTGCATGTGAGACCAAGTTGTCCTCCTCCTCCTCCTCCTCCTCCTCATGCACTAATTACACAGTGGAGGCGTTTGTGCTTCAGGGAAATCATTAGACTTTTGCTTCAGGAGTGTTTGGTGGTGACTCAAAGAAAACAAGAAATAAGAAAGTAAATGTACCGACCTCCTCAGCTTTAATGGTGAAGCAGAATGTGGTTTTCCAGCCTTTTATTGGTTATATTCTAATAGGAAAACCCGAAAAAAGGGTAGGAGAGTGAAAGAAGAAGAAAAAGGGATGGATGGAAAGATACGTAAAACGTTGGATCATGGGAAATGAAATGGAAGATTAATGAGAAGGAAAAGAATAAGTGGAGAAGATGAAGGGAAAACAAATATCAGAGGAGGAAATAATAAGAGGTCAAGAAATAAGAGGAATGAAAATAGTGGATGGAGTGAAGGAAAAAGAGAAAGGAAGGAAATTAGTTGAAGAAGACAGGAAAGAAGAGAAAGCAAGAAGAGGTATGAACAGAGAGGATAAAAAATCATTGAAGGGGTTGAAGGAGAGAGAGAAAAGAAGAGAAGGTTTTGCATGAGGAAAGAAGGAAAGTGGTAGCCTTCCCTTCCTCCTTTCCTCTCCCTCCCTGTCCCTTCTTCTCTCCCCCCCCCCAGAAGATTTGATAATGGTCCAAGGTCCGTCAAGTTTGTGTTAAAAGTTTAAGTTAAGAAGCCCTGAACCCTTCGTGTGTGTGTGTGTGTGTGTGTGTGTGTGTGTGTGTGTGTGTGTGTGTGTGT
Organism: Chionoecetes opilio; assembly: GCA_016584305.1. Taxonomy (NCBI): domain Eukaryota; kingdom Metazoa; phylum Arthropoda; class Malacostraca; order Decapoda; family Majidae; genus Chionoecetes; species Chionoecetes opilio. The sequence continues at coordinate 193,343 of JACEEZ010000980.1, read as the reverse complement.
GTGTGTGTGTGTGTGTGTGTGTGTATGTGTGTGTGTGTGTGTGTATGTGTGTGTGTGTGTGTGTGTGTGTGTTTGTGTAAAATGGCTACTAATAATTACACAGCGTCAGCAAATAGCAACACAATTATTATGTTTTCTTGTTGTGTTAAAAGGAAACAATTTTGTATTCATCAAGCCATGTTACCCCTCTTGGTGTCACTAATAGTTGAAAGATGTAGAAGGTAACATATTCACTCTTGAGCGTGTGGTGGAGACGTGGTCCCGAGCGGGAGGCTAATTAATACCACAGGTTTTTAATAACATATGTATTATACATATACTCACTTATATCAGTTCACAGAGGACAACATTATAAATTATAAAGGTTTTAATTAAGTCTCTGGAATTATATTTCCGTGCACTTTCCACACATCTACCACACACAAGCGTCTGTCTTTCTCTGAAGTACCCAGCAAGTGGAGCGGCTCGAGCCGGGCGTGGCAGTTTTTGGTGTTGCCAGGGTGCCACCTGAGGGTGGTGTGGTGTCCACCAGGGTGCGGTTGTGGCTGCTGACGTGGCAAGGGAGTGACACATTATAAAAGGCAGTCTGGAATCATCTACCTTCAAATATAAGGATATATGCTAGTATAAAAAGATACAGGCATAACATAAGCATATAGATCCTACCTTACTTATAATGCCAACAACCAAAATTTAAAAATAAACAAATATAAATAATTCGAGCAAAAAGAAACCGAATAGACGAATCAAAGCGAGCGAAAGGA
>JACEEZ010000980.1:140079-187579 GCA_016584305.1 Chionoecetes opilio | reverse complement strand
AAATAAAAACCCGTAAAACACACTAAAGAAATGCCATTATGAGACTCTCAAGAAATATGCATGAACTTAAACTCTTCACCATTTAATATTTTTCTCGCAAACATTTTACATGGAGAACATCAATAGAAGCGGAATTTAGTTAGCTTTCCATTGCTATATTTTGTTTTCTGATAAATGAATTAGCAGCATGCATAAATTAGCGTTAACTAAATACATAACATCATGAAATCGGGTAATTTCCTACCTAATTATATGTTTATCAGTATAAAAGATATATTGTTATCTTCGGAAATGTTTTTCTATAATATTATCAAATAAAAAACCGTAAAACAGACTAAAGAAATGCCATTATGAGACTCTCAAGAAATATGCATGAACTTTAACTCTTCGCCATTTAATATTTTGCTCAAAAACATTTTACATGGAGAATATCAATAGAAGCGGAATTTAATTAGCTTTCTATTGCTATATTTCGTTTTCTGATAAATGAATTAGAACCATACATAAATTAGCGTTAACTAACTAAAAGGATCATGAAATCGGGTAATTTTTCCCGATTGATGATGTTATTTATTTAGTTAACGCTAATGTATGTATGGTTCTAATTCATTTATCAGAAAACAAAATATATCAATGGAAAGCTAATTAAATTCAGCTTTTATTGATATTCTCCATGTAAATATTTTCGAGCAAAATATTAAATGGCGAAGAGTTTAAGTTCATGCATATTTCTTGAGTCTCATAATGGCATTTCTTTAGTGTGTTTTACGGTTTTTTATTTGATAATATTATAGAACAAACATTTCCAAAGATAACAGTATATCTTTTATACTGATAAACATATATTAGATAGGAAATTACCCGATTTCATGATGTTATGTATTTAGCTAACGCTAATTTATGCATGCTGCCAATTCATTTATCAGTAAACGAAATATATCAATGGAAAGCGAATTAAATTCCGCTTCTATTCATATTCTCCATGTAAAATGTTTTTGAGCAAAATATTAAATGGCGAAGAGTTAACAGTGGGTGAAAGGTGGGTGCAATGAGAGCCGTACCGCCCGTACATCCTCACACGCAGAAAGCTCGGCTCCTACTGACTCGCATAGCAGACTCTGCTACTGACGTCACGTCCATCTCGCTCTCCCAGGCGCAGGCTTTTACATACAGACGGCTTTGACACTTCCAGGGAGAGGTGTCCGGCGGGGAGACCTGAGGAGGCGTCGAGGCTGAATCAGAAGCAGGGGCTGGTAATGGAAGGGGAGCACGGTGAAGGCACGAGCGGGAGTCGTGGGGGCCGGAGCACCACGCACACCGCTCCGCCACGGAACAATACCGAGAGATGTGACCGAAGCCCCAGCATCGAAAACACAACGGCTGCTCATTCTCCATCCTGCGAAACTCACAGGATGGTAGGCAGGGAAGGAAGCTAAGGGCGACACTCGGGGGAGGTGGCTGAGGAAGGCTCCAAGTAACAACCAAACGGTTAATAACCGAGCCCTTCTGGTAGAAGCGGCGAGCCGAGTAGACGGCCCGGCAGCTCCTTGGCCAGGGCTGGATCACTGCATACAGGGTAACGGGTAAGGAGGTACGTAGGAAATTTACGGGGCCTGTCCAGCGAGTCCTGGATCTCGAGAGGAAGGGATAAGAACTCCCCTTTTGTCACGCTGGAGACAATGTCCGGGTGGTGGCGGGAGATGAAGACGAAGCGAGATGTAATGGCAGCCATCGTGACCTCAGCCTGGTCACGGTCGAGATGAAAGGCCCCGTTGACCTCAGACAACCAGCGAAGCTTGATGTCCACAGATGGGTTGTTCCAAAACAGAAGCTTAATGTAGTCATCCCTGGGCGCGAACGCTGGGGGTGGAGGGGCGCTCAGCGACGGGGCCGCACGGGAGGAAGGGAGGAGCCGTGCATGGGCGAGTACGCTCAGCCGAGGATCAGAAGACACCTTACGCTTAGATGACCTGGCAGCAAAAAAAGTGATCGGATCATCTCATAATTGGGCTTAAAACCTTCCCCTGGTCAACCCGGTTCCAAAAATGTGCCATATGAGGTGATTGCGCCACGAGGGGCGGAACCTATACCAGACACACACACACACACACACACACAGACAGACACACTTTCGCTTATATTTACCATTACCCATCACCCCCCACCTATTCCCTCACCCATCACCCATCACCCCCAACCATCACCCCCCACCCATTCACTCACCCATCACCCCACACCCATTACCCATCACCCCACCCATTCACTCACCCATTACCCATCACCCTACATCAAGGTTTCCTCAATTCTCGCAACCCACTTTTTTCTTTCACAATTATCGCTAATAGGCTGCTAAAAAAAAAAAAAAAAAAAATGATCGGATCATTTCATAATTGGGCTTATGACCTTCCCCTGGTCAGCCCGGTTCCAAAAATGTGCCATATGAGTTGATTGCGCCACGGGGGGCGGAACCTATACCAGACACACACACACACACACACACACACACACACACACACACACACACAGACAGACACACAGACAGAGAGACACACTTTTGCTTATATTATTATAGATTACCCATCACCCCCCACCTATTCCCTCACCCATCACCCATCACCCCCAACCCATCACCCCCCACCCATTCACTCACCCATCACCCCACACCCATTACCCATCACCCCACCCATTCACTCACCCATTACCCATCACCCTACATCAAGGCTTCCTCAATTCTCGCAACCTATTTTTGTTTTCACAATTCTCGCTAATAGGCTGCTAAAAAAAAAAGAAAAAAAAAGTGATCGGATCATCTCATAAATGGGCTTATGACCTTCCCCTGGTCAACCTGATTCCAAAAATGTGCCATATGAGGTGTTTGCGCCACGGGGGGCGGAACCTATACCACACACACACACTCACACACACACACACAGACAGACACACTTTCGCTTTTATTAATATATATATATATATATATATATATATATATATATATATATATATATATATATATATATATATATATATATATATAGTTATATATATATATATATATATAGTTATATATATATAAATATACTAGCCGCAAAGCCGCTTCGGCCCACCAAACATGGACTCTCCAGATAGCCCCTTCTAACTTTCCTGAAATCATGGATGTAGAAATGTATGTATTCCCCCCACCCATTCACTCACCCATTACCCATCACCCCCCACCCATTCACTCACCCATTACCCATCACCCCCCACCCATTCACTCACCCATTACCCCCCACCCATTCACTCACCCATTACCCATCACCACACACCCATTCACTCACCCATTACCCATCACCCCCCACCCATTCACTCACCCATTACTCATCACCCCCCACCCATTCACTCACCCATTACCCATACACCCATCCACACACCCATTACCACACCACCCCCCACCCATTCACTCACCCATTACCACACACCCATTCACTTACCCATTACCCATCACCCCCCACCCATTCACTCACCCATTACCCCATCACCACACACCCATTCACTCACCCATTACCCATCAACCCCCACCCATTCACTCACCCATTACCCATCACCCCCCACCCATTCACTCACCCATTACCCATCACCACCACACCCATTACCCATCACCCCCACCCATTCACTCACCCATTACCCATCACCACCACACCCATTACCCCATCACCCCCCACCCATTCATTCACCCCCCACCCATCACTCACCCAATTACCCATCACCACACACCCATTCACTCACCCATTACCCATCACCCCCCACCCATTCACTCACCCATTACCCATCACACCCCCCACCCATTCACTCACCCATTACCCATCACCCCCTACCCATTCACTCACCCATTACCCATCACCCCCCACCCCATTCATTCACCCATTACCCATCACCACACACCCATTCACTCACCCATTACCCATCACCCCCACCCATTCACTCACACCATTACCCATCACCCCCCACCCATTCACTCACCCATAACCCATCATCACACACCCATTCACTCACCCATTACCCATCACCCCCCACCCATTCACTCACCCATTACCCATCACCACACACCCATTACCCATCACACCCCCACCCATTCACTCACCCCCCACCAATTCACTCACCCATTACCCATCACCACACACCCATTCACTCACCCATTACCCATCACCCCCCACCCATTCACTCACCCATTACCCATCACCACACACCCATTCACTCACCCATTACCCATCACCCCCCACCCATTCACTCACCCAATACCCATCACCACACCCATTCACTCACCCATTACCCATCACCCCCCACCTATTCCCTCACCCATCACCCATCACCCCCCACCCATTCACTCACCCCACACCCATTACCCATCACCCCACCCATTCACTCACCCATTACCCATCACCCTACATCAAGGCTTCCTCAATTCTCGCAACCCACTTTTGTTTTCACAATTCTCGCTAATAGGTTGCTAAAAAAAAGAAAAAAAAGTGATCGGATCATCTCATAAGTGGGCTTATGACCTTCCCCTGGTCAACCTGATTCCAAAAATGTGCCATATGAGGTGTTTGCGCCACGGGGGGCGGAAACTATACCACACACACACACAGACAGACAGACAGACAGACAGACAGACAGACACACTTTCGCTTATATTATTATAGATATACTAGCCGCAAAGCCGCCCTCCGGGCGGACTTTTTGGCTAGCTCCTGCGGAGGGCTATTGGTTGGCCTTCGGCCTACCAAACACAGACTCTCCAGATAGCCCCTTCTAGTTTCCTGAAATCATGGATGTAGAAATGTATGTATTAACGCCAACCTATTCACATTACCCCCAACCCATTCACTCACCCAATACCCATCACCCCCCACCCATGCACTCACCCATTACCCACCACCCCCCACCCATTCACTCACCCATTATCCATCACCACACACCCATTCACTCACCCACTACCCATCACCCCCATCTATTCCCTCACCCATCACCCATCACCCCCCACCCATTCACTCACCCATCACCCCACACCCATTACCCATCACCCCACCCATTACCCATCACCCTATATCAAGGTTTCCTCAATTCTCGCAACCCACATTTTTTCACAATTCTCGCTAATAGGCTGCTAAAAAAAAAAAAAGAAAAAAAAAAAAGTGATCGGATCATCTCATAAATGGACTTAAAACCTTCCCCTGCTCGACCCGGTTCCAAAACTGTGCCATATGAGGGGATTCCGCCACAGGGGGCGGCACCTGGAGCGGACACAAACACACACACACACACACACACACACACAACACTCGCTTATATATATATATATATATATATATATATATATATATATATATATATATATATATATATATATATATATATATATATATATATATATATATATATATATATATATATAATATATATATATATATATATATATATATAATCTCTACCACTGTGCTTAGCGTTTTCCTTAATGTTAAGTCATCTAGGCTGCGGAAAATTATAGTGTACTAGCCGCAAAGCCGCCCTCCGGGCGGACTTTTTGGCTAGCTCCTGCGGAGGGCTACTGGTGGTGGGCCCACCACCTGTGTTTGGTGGGCCTTCGGCCCACCAAACACGGACTCTCCAGATAGCCCCTTCTAACTTTCCTGAAATCATGGATGTAGAAATGTATGTATTACCCCCGCCCATTCACTCACCCATTACCCAACACCCCCCACCCATTCACTCACCCATTACCCATCACCCCCCACCCATTCACTCACCCATTACCCATCACCACACACCCATTCACTCACCCATTACCCATCACCCCCCACCTATTCCCTCACCCATCACCCATCACCCCCAACCCATCACCCCCCCATCACCCCACACCCATTACCCATCACCCCACCCATTCACTCACCCATTACCCATCACCCTACATCAAGGTTTCCTCAATTCTCGCAACCCACTTTTTTTTCGCAATTATCGCTAATAGGCTGCTAAAAAAAAAAAAAAAAGTGATCGGATCATCTCATAGGTGGGCTTAAAACCTTCCCCTGGTCAACCCGGTTCCAAAAATGTGCCATATGAGGTGATTGCGCCACGGGGGGCGGAACCTATACCAGACACACACACACACACACACACACACACACACACACACACACACACACACAGACAGACAGACAGACACACTTTCGCTTATATTTACCATTACCCATCACCCCCCACCTATTCCCTCACCCATCATCCCCAACCCATCACCCCCCACCCATTCACTCACCCATCACCCCACACCCATTACCCATCACCCCACCCATTCACTCACCCATTACCCATCACCCTACATCAAGGTTTCCTCAATTCTGGCAACCCACTTTTTTTTTCACAATTCTCGCTAATAGGCTGCTAAAAAAAAAAAAGAAAAAAAAGTGATCGAATCATCTCATAAGTGGGCTTATGACCTTCCCCTGGTCAACCCGGTTCCAAAAATGTGCCATATGAGGTGATTGCGCCACGGGGGGTGGAACCTATACCACACACACACACACACACACACACACACACACAGACAGACAGACAGACAGACACACTTTCGCTTATATTATTTTAGATATGCAATTTTTTTTTATAGTCGTAGCACGCTCGGTTCACAACCGAGAAGTCCCGGGTTCGATCCCCGGGCGGAGCGAAGACAGACGGGCGGTCTTCTTATAACCCGAGCCCCTGTCCACCCAGCAGTGAATAGGTACCTGGTTTTAGCCGGGGGTTTGTGACCCGCCTCCCGGGTTGGTGGCTTTCCCAACACAAACCACTAAGGAGCAATGATACAAAATGTAGATATCGAGACGGGGCCATACGAGTGTAGCTCAGGCCCTGTAAAATACAAATAGGTATATTAATACACGCACACACACACACACACAAATACATACTAATACTTATCAGAATATAAGTTATTCAATTAATGTTACACATTTCCTATAATTTAATTACCTTTTTATTCTTATTTATTAACATTGTTCTTATATCATCGTCATAATAAATATTCAAATGACTCAGCTATCATTAATTGACTATCGTATTGTATTAATAATATTAGTAGTAGTAATATCATTGTTATTATTATCATATTATTATTATTTTTATTAAAATTGTTATCAATATTATCATCATCACTACTATTATAATTGTTATCGTTTTCATTATAAATATTAGTATCATTAGCATTCACAATTATTATCTTTTACAGTATTGTTGTTATTATCATTATCATCATTACTATCACTATTATTACAGTTACCATTATTAATATTATTATTGTAACAGTTATTAGTATCATTATTACGGTCATTATTTCATTTTTCATTATCATCATGATCTCTATTATTATCATCCTTATTTTTATTATCATCATTAACATCATTATTACTGCTATTAATTGGCAGCGAGCGAAGCGAACTGCTACTTACCACAAGACCCATTCGCATAAGGGGAGTGGAACCAAGTTTAAGCCAAAAAGTTAATAACTACTCCTAAATAGTGTCGGATTCAGCTGAAATTTGATATGTAAGTAGTGCTGTCAAAATCAATGAGGGTTTGTGCAACAAACTTTTTGCGTAGAACAAGCCCTTAATGAGTAATTAGCGTAATGAATATATTAGTGCTAAATAAACTTCTGTTGAACAATAACTTCTGTTTCTTGTTGTAGACTTGCGTAACTTCTGTAGACTAGGTATTTTAAAAGCACTTTGAGCTCGCTGCCACGTTCCAGCCGCAAGAACTGAGCCATAAGCAAAGGGGCCAGAGGCTGGACGCCTATACTTGATATTAATGTAATTTTCATCATCATCAATATTATAATCATTTTCATGTATGTGTGTGTGCGTATATGTGTGCGTATTTTTTTGTTTGCGTGTGTGTGTGTGTGCGCGAGAAAAGTCAGGGAAGGAGAGAGAGAGAGAGATATAGAGAGAGTGAAAAGGGAATGTAGGGATTAAAGGATTGGGAATGGAATGTGCCTGTGTGCGCGGGCGGGCGGGCGGGTGAGGTCTCTCTCTCTCTCTCTCTCTCTCTCTCTCTCTCTCTCTCTCTCTCTCTCTCTCTCTCTCTCTCTCTCTCTCTCTCTCTCTCTCTCTCTCTCTCTCTCTCTCTCTCTCTCTCTCTCTCCGGTTTTGGGTCCTATCTGACTCTGTGGCCAGTTCGAGTTGGGTCCCAATTGACTCGTGGCCTAGACGGTTTGAGGCCAAATTAACCTGTGTCCCATATGGCGCGTGGACGAAGTGAATTAATGATCACTTGACCTCAGTACCAATCGCTTCAGTACCAAATGACCTGCACCCCCTGAGCACAGGGTGATGACTGATGTTACATGTGCCTGGAGGGCAGTGTGCAACGTCGCCGCGTCACTTATGGTGCTGCTATGTAATAATGAACATGTGTATGCTTTACATAAGAGGCATGATTAATGTGTATGGCTATTCTGAGTGTAATCACACATCCACACCTCCCGCCCCCCTCACACTCGTAGCTCTGTCTCGAGCGGACTCTTTTTCCATGAGCCTCTTAGAGCAGCGTGGGGCCACTGGGGAGTGAATTAAAGGGGACGTTATTTTCTCGTCCGAGCAAGGGAACACAGGGATGTGGGGGAGGGGGTCATCACTAGGGGTTGGAACGGATCGGAGGAAACGACGGTTTCGCCACCAGACACGCCAACTAGGAAGACGCACCTCGTAGTCCCTGGTCCTGCCGCAGCCCATAACAACCCCGACCTTGTCCCAGCGGTGTGATGTCGGTTCCTGAATACGGACGGTCTGGCCGACACACAGCCTGGGAAGGGGGCGGGCGTGCTGGTCGTACTGAGCCTTGACCTGCTCAGCGCGGGCGACAGCTCGGCGATCACAGTCCTCTGTGCGGGCCTGCCACTCCTCCGAAAAGGATTCAGGATGGGCAGGGACACAGAAGCGGAGTGGATGGCCATACAATGTCATTGCAGGGGATCGTCCCGTGAAGTTAGAAGTGTTGCGAAGCTCCAGGAGACCCCTGTCGAAGTCTTCACTGTCGATGTTGCCGGAGGGCGCCGTCGTGAGGATGAGGTGTTTCACTGACTTGACGGCCGCCTCGGCGTGGCCATTTGACTGGGGGTAATGCGGCGAGGATACCGCGTGGTGGACACCCCAGCTCTCCATGAAGTTCCGGAAGTCAGTGCTGGTGAATTGGGGCCCGCCGTCAGTTCTGAGGCCGAGCGGGACACCAACTTCCCGGAAGTACCGGCAGAAGAGCCGTATGGTGTGCGTGGCGGTAGTATCGGCCCCGCAGGGGACGATCACAGACCACCCGGAGAGTCTGTCAGCGATAACCAGGAACGACTTCTAGGCGACCGAGAAAAAGTCTGCGGAGACGGACTCGAAAGGCCTGGATGGGTGGCAGTCGCACAGTAGTGGTTCCTGTTGCTGACTGGGCTGTAAGATCTGGCATGGCTCGCAGGCTTGCACGGTGCTGGTAATATCGGCATCGATACCTGGCCAGAAGACAGTCTGCTGTGCCCGGCGCTTCGTGGCTGCAACACCTCGGTGACTGTCGTGCAGCCGAGCAAGGGTGCGGCGGCGGTGTGCTGCAGGAACCACAATTCTCTGGCCATACAGGACCAGCTCCCCGTCTGCGTACAGGCAGTCACGGAATTTCCAGTAGGGAAGTAGAGAGCTGTGCAGTGTGTACCTATTAGGAGGGAATCCTGACGTCACGCAGTCCCGTAGGCGGGTGTACGACGGGTACGTCGCTGCTGCGGCTCGGAGTTCCTGTATAGTCCTATCGGCGTCTCGATGCAACGGATCGAGGTGTGAAGGATCTTGATCTTAGTTGATGGCGTTAAGGGACACGACGCTCCTGAGGTGTGCTGCGGCTTCGGCGTACAACATCTCGTCCTCTGGCGTGGGGGGGTTAACTGAGGCTCGTGACAGGGCATCGGGGATGCAGAGCTGCTTCCCAGCACGCCACACGGCCGTGAACAAGTAGGGCCAGACCTTCTCTTTGAGGCGTTGGAGGCGAGGATTCTCAACCGCGTCCAAGTTGTAATGGTTGAGAATCGGGGTCAGGGGTCGGTGGTCCGTCATCAACGTGAAGCTCTGTAGACCTATCAAGTAAGGTCTGCACTTCAACATGGCCCAGGCGGCGGCGAGCAGCTTGAGTTCAATGGTGGCGTAGCGGGTCTCGGCGTCGGCGTGGAATTGTGAGCCACACTGAACGAGGCATGTGCGGCCCTGGTCATGGTCTTGCAGAAGGGCGTAACCAAGCCCGTAGAGGCGAGAAGCGTCAGTTTGAAGAATAACTGGAAGTGCCGGGTCGAAGTGAGCGAGAATCGGCGGTCGAAGCATCGTCGTCTTAACACGACTGAAGGCCTCGTAGTGATCAGGTGTCCATGTAAACGTTCTTTTCGGGCTGAACAGGGGGCGAAGTGGCTGGGCGGCAGCGGCGATGGCTGGGGTGAACTCCGACAACTGGTTCACCAGGCCCATGAATGAGCGGAGATCAGTCAAGTTAGCGGTAGTCGCGAAGGCCCGGATGGCACTGACTCTGTCCTCGTCCGGGGCCACGCCCTCAGCTGAGAGGTTATACCCGGGGCGGGGTCTGCCTTTCTTGTAGGTAGACATGGCGCGCAGCTGGCTTGGTGACGAGTGAATAGCGGAGGCTGTATTGCGGGTGGCTTCGAATGAGCGACAAAAGGTGACCACGTCGTGGAGAGAGGCGCCTGTGTTGTCGAGGGAGATAAGGCGTTGAATCAGCTCTTCATCTCTCACGCCCATGAGTAACACCATCTTCAGCTGGATCTCCGCGCAAGTCATAGCATTACCAGTACAGAAGTCGACCTCCTCTGCCAGGTTCTTCAATCGCACGTAGAAATCAGAGAATGATTCGCCGTCCGCCTTTTTACAACACAGGAGTTCACGGCGGCGTAACGCTTCATTGCGTTGGCTCTTGAAGTGAGACTGTGAAGTGTCCAGGACCTCTGTCACAGTCAAGGAAGTGTCAGGTGCGATCCCTAGGGTATGCTCTAGGATCCTTTGCACGTCAAGTGACACCGACATCCGTAGCTGTATGAGTTGCTTCTGTCGTGGCAGTTTCTGTAAGTCCAGCATGGTGGAGAAATCTTGCCCAAGTCGACGCCATTGCCGGAACACTTGAAAAGAGGCATCAGCAAGTAACGTCGGGAGGCTGTGAGCCACGTGCTTGCCTGCAGAAGGCGCGAAAGTAGGCGTAGCAGCCACAGGAGAAGAAGCGACGGGCGGGGCAGTAGTGGTCGTCGCGGGAGCCGTGACAGGAAGTGACAATTAGGGCCACGCATCAGCTTCGGGGGAGGTTGGGGAGGCAGGAATGTGCCGCGCGCTGGCTGCGGTCTGTGTAGGAGACAGGAGTTTCACAAGAACTTGGAAGCGTGCGTCTTCCTCCTTCCTCCTGGCCTCGTTGTCACGTCGACGTCTCTCCTCTTCACGCTTACACCTCTCCTCTTCACGCTTAGATCTCTCCTCGTCCTTTTGTCAACGATGAGTGTTCTCGGATAAGCGGGAATCTTCCAGGTATCGGAGGAGAGATGATATGACATCTCCGGGAGGCTCAGCGCTCGGCTGGACTGGGGCCGGCGGAGATGAGAACGTGGTGTCCAGGGACTCAAAAGGGGGGGAGGCAGTTTCAATTTCCTCCTCATCGTCATATTCAGACCCACTAGCCGTGGGTGACGCCGTGGGGGATGGCATGTTGACAGACACGAGACGCTACCGACGTATCCACCGTACGTGGACTGCCCAAAAAAACAGCATGTGGGTTGAATGTGTGTGCGTGTGTGTATGTGAGTGGCGTAGAGAGCGGGAGAGAGGGGGTGGTGCCGGTCTGCTTGCTACTCCACCTGTGTTCAAGGTCACGAGGCAGACAAGCAAAGGTTGGCGGCACGTACACAAAACAACCCAGTACAAACAAAACGTCACTATACACACTCCACGGAGCACTTAAGTAACACTGAGGAACCCTACCGTCATGCACAATCCACACGCTGTATAGTGTATATATATCCACAGGCACACGAGCCTGTCTCTGAAGACGATTTAATCCGGGGGGGGAGAGCGTGGTGTCGTGGTGAAGAGTTGCCTCGTGGTGTCGAGCGGAGTGGTGTGTTGGGCTGGCGGTGAGTCACCACCCTGTCTTCACACTCTGTTTGTTTCAAAACCAGAGTTCGCACTGCGCCATAGAGCTGACCCTTTTGCAGGTGATGTAGTGGATAAATAGGGATCCGAAGGGAGAGGCCAGAAACTCCTGTAAGTCCTTTATTCTGGTATACAAACGTGTAAGGGCCGCTGACGAGGAGTCAGTCTTATCGGCCTGAGCACAGGGTGATGACTGATGTTACATGTGCCTGGAGGGCAGTGTGCAACGGTGCCGCGTCACTTACGGTGTTGCTATGTAACAATGAACATGTGTATGCTTTACATGAGAGGCATGATTAATGTGCATGACTATTCTATCGTGAGTGTAATCACACATCCAGGCACATCACTCCATTGATGATTTGAGTTGAGGCCCCGTTAGCATATTCCCCGACTCTATGCGAGCATGTGGTTTTCGAGTGCAAACGCTTGGCTGTAGCTCCGAAACTTGCCATATAATTTTATCGAAAATACGCTCATTTTAATTCCCACACAAAGGTACCATACGAATCCAGGAAACCTAACCTACCATAACCGTAACCTAACGTAACCTAACCTGACTTGTTCAAGAGTAAACGCGACATACTGTTCCAGAAAACGGGAATATACGCCCCGTTACCGATGTCACCCAGCTATCAAATCACGGTGTAAAATGGAGACCGTACACCCGCAACGTCACACATGGTATCCATTTCCTCAACTGGTAGTCTCAATAAAGACGAGAATTTGGTATCAGGCCGCTAATGACGTGTTCCAGTTGAACATAAAGCTGCTTCGAACCTATCATTTGAGCTATACAACTCCATATGTATATATTACTTGATCCTGCATTGACAGTGGATCCCACTCAATAAAAATTTAACTTCGTTTCATTTATTTGGCGCATGCGTATTGAAATACGCATATATAGAGTCGTGAACTTACCTTGCCTTGAACATCACTCATTGATAAGACAGCATCGATATATGGTATTGGGGCCTTTGTCTCTATATATGCAAGCATTTGGACATTTCTAACATACTTCTGGATCCGTTGAACCAGTACCTGATATTAAATGCCCGGGGAGACTGACTGTAAAGGCGAGGTGGGGGCCCGGGCCAACTGTCACCGTTTCTCATCAAATTTAGGAAGTTAAAGATAAGGTTAGGCTAATAAACCCTTGTGTGGGGGGGGGGGGTCCAGGAGATGAAGACCCCCCTGGTTAGTATGTTGGGGTATGTTAGATGCTGTATATCTCAGATTTTCGTCTTACCCGCCCAAAAACCACATATTCCTGCGACTCCCCCAAGTTAGTTGGTGTAGAGGGGAGGGGGCATCTCCTCTCCCCCACTTTGTAATTATGTTTTAGAAGTATCTGAAGGGATTTGTGAGTGTCTGGAGGAAAACAAACTGTAATAAGGGCGGGAAAGGACTCTAGAATCTTACCCAGAAGTGTAATCACCAGGCGGGATAAGGCTATCACAGCGTGCCGCCGTGGTGGTGGTGGTGTTAAGGCATTTATAAAGGGTAGAAACGTATGTATGTATGTATGTGGGGTGTGGCACGTTGTGTTGCCGGCTTCGCCTAGTTACTGCAGATTCAGCAAAGATGGAGAGGCCGTCAGGGTCAAGAGAGAGATGTCATGTCGCTTATTAAGCATCTCTTATATATAAATTGTAACATAATAGATATTTATATAGAGTAGTTATATTATCAGTTTATTCTATGGTAGAAACATTACTTGCTACTTGCTATTTAATTAGTAAGGGAGCAGATGTATATGTCTCATAGAAAACGAGTACTTGACACCTGCACGACAGATGCAGCGGCGGTGAGCCGCCGGCCTCGACGATAGACGGGCAGAGGGTTTTGAGCTAGAGGATAGAACGAAGATTGTACATGCGAGGTATTCCTCATATACATTCTCGTCAAGTGTATAGTTTTAAACTTAATTATACGAACTACCTTAACCCTAGGCGTCTCTCTACATCCTCACGACACCACTAATATTCCCCACGAAACAGATTGATTGGAACGTGTGTTAATGAACATTACTCACCTATATTCACGGAGAGTACCTATGTGAGTAGAATTACTCGTGTAAAGGAATATCCAGAACATAACTGGTGGCGGCGTGTGGCACAAATACTTATCAGTGCTAAACAATTACAATCTCTGTGAGACTGTGTTGGGAATATTGGTTGTAAGGGAGACGAAACTTTTTGAAACAAAAACGAAACTTTTTGAACCAAGCAGCAGCTTGGCGAGTGAACGATACATTAAGAACAACTGAGGGTCGAGAGAGAGACGGGAGGAGGCCTTGAGACCAACCTCCAATACCACTTAAACTCACGGTGCATCATCTCAAAACTTCCAAGTATAATACGTCTACGCATGTTTCCAGACGAAAGAAGCGATGCTGTAATGGACATACGTTAATGAGTGTTTAATTGAGAACTATTTTCCTCCGACCAGTAATCCTGGGGGAATTAAATGTTACTCATTCACTCATTAACTTACCCAGGACAAGGACAACGAAGGACATCGTCTCGCGAAAATAAGAGGTGACGGATGGGAAACTTTCCATCGTACCAGCCAAGTTCATCGCGAGAGCAGTCTACAATAAACAATTTAGTTAGGTACCTACAAGCATTTAGCTAAACACTACAATTACACTTAATTATTTAATAACACAAACAAGAGGAATTATAGTAGTTTCATCTCATTGATACATTCTGATCAGTGAATATATTCAGCCTTTAAAGCATTTTCTTTCTTTTTTCTCTGTAAGGAAAATTTCTTTGTAGGAAAGAGAAAACGGTAATTTTTAGCGGGGACACCAGTAACTTGTTATTTCTCGCGGGGACACCCGTAACTGCTTATGTCTGTAAAAAAAAATCCTTTTTACCACTTTGGAGGCGTTTTACGTATGAAATTAATATATTATAACTACTGTGGGAATTAAAATGATAGGATGACTTGAATGGTTACACTACTAAATATAAATTAAAACACTGGTGCTTGAATTAAACTCACAACTGAAAAAGAAAATTAAATTAAGGGACAACTTGAAATTAACTAACTACCACTAAAAATATTTACCTGGTGGAAGTTAGTGGCTGTCCAAATAATGTCCCCAAGCTAAACCTTATTATTGAGATCTCAATAAGCTAGGAGCACTGTCATGGATTAACTGCCAGGGCTCCTGCAAAAGTTGTTACTTAGCTGGTAACGTCTTAGATGTTTGAAGACATGATGTTTTGTAGACAATATGGCGGGCGTAACCTTCTCGATGTATCAAGCCGATACATGGACCGGGATATTGGGCTTAGTAACCCATACTCTCCATGAATACTATTTACAATATTTACACGTGAACACATGTGGTGTCTCTAAATGTGTATAAGGAGCAAAGTGGCGATAAACTGCTCGCCTTCGTGGAGTCTGACTGAATGAGGCCGAGTCAGCTGGATTTCCTCTGACGTCGCTTTGCTCCAAAGATATACGAGCCAAAATATATTTCAAAATAAATTTATATTACTCCTATGCTTACTACTATTAATTTTAGTAGTATTCTTAATTATCTGTTGATAAATTTATAATTTCCGACATTCTGGGGCCAAGGGAAAAATTGAATTAAAAATAAATTAATTAAAGCTGACCTTCCTCAATCATTTGTTGCAAATTCTGCCTGAATTTAGCGGCAGCGGATCTAGGATTCCTTCGGGAACCAGCTTCTTCATGAGAAGAAGGCCTGTCTTGGTTTTCTTCGAGAGTTAGATTAACTGCTCTCAGATCTACCTTAGACCCTGGAAAAGCTGCAACTACTTCCAGTGGATATAATTTATTCACTGTTCTAATTACTGAACCCAATTATGTCTTTAATTTTACAGTTCTGATGGATGACCCCCTGTGCATCTTTATGACATTTAGTCAGGAGGAATTTTGAGTTAGGGTGGAAATGTTGTACAGACTTTTTTTTATGGTTGATATGAGTCAATAAAGGCCTCAGGACGTAATTTCCGGAGGGTGTGCAAAATTTCGTCCGGTGGCTTTTTCGTAAATCCAAGATGGCCGCCATCGCCGACCCATTTCCTTAAAATGGCCGTAGCTCGGTCAATATTTGTGCTAGAGACTTCATATTGGGCTCTATTCCTAGGTTTTTATGGACAAGGAATCGAATGGAATGGCTATTTATGTGATTTGACAAATGTGTCACCATAAAAAATAAATATGGCCTCCAAAATACCCCATGGGCCCATGACCAGCTGGGACTACTGGAATGGCGACTGACTACCACCAGATGGTGAAGTGGGCTCTCAGCTTTGCCCTCACTGGAGAAGTATCACAACATGTTCTGGCTATGAGCAACAATGAACAACATACTCTTCACACTCATCACAAGGAGGAAACTGAGGGTCGAATCAAGGTAGACAAGGCTGATCGCCTAAGCCTACGCAAAACACTGGACGTCTGCATTAATCCACTGGATGATGACTCGCATCTGGATGGTGCACTGATGAACATCGTTACAGGACAAATCGCGCACCCTGATGTGAATGCGGATGAAGCCGTCAGTCTTGGAAAGCGGGCAATGAACAACTTCAAGGATGGTTGGCCAGGATCTTTCTACGATCCTCTCGGCAAACTAGTTGTCACCATGGATGTGAAGAAGAAACACGTCTTAGTAGGCAAGGAACGTGTCTATGATCAGGAACAGATTTATGCACGTGTCATTGGTCTACTAGCAAGTTCACGTGAGATCAACTTTGACGACGGGTTGGCATATGAGTTAGCCGCATACCCACCATCAATGTTCAACCCAGACCGTGAAATAAAAATCACGAAGTCAAAATCGACCTTGAAACTGAAACTTCAAGTGGCTATATCAGAGCGTAACTGCCCCATCCCCGACACTGTTATCTATGATGTTTCAGCGCTCCTCTGGATTCTCACCTGGCCGTCAGACAAACTCCACGTGTATGTGGATGGCTTTTTGTTGTTTGTCCATCAAGCTCTTCAAAAGTCAAATGTCATCGTCGTGTTTGACAGATACTTCCCAAACAGCACCAAGAACTTCACGAGGATGCAGAGAGCTGGATCAAGCCGTGTGCACAAGCTGACTCTGGACATGCCTACTCCAGCCAAACAAGTCATTCTCACCAACACGAAGAACAAGATGCAACTGAATGCCATGCTCGTAGACGGCCTGCTCAACTCTGATTATTACACCAATGCAACACAGAACTATACTCTCACGATTGCTGGTGTCAGCGACGCGCCAGTGGAGATGGTTGGTGGTGTAAGGATTGACCGGCATGATCTCTGTTCCACACACGAGGAGGCTGATATCATCATAACACAGCATGCCATCTCGTCTTCACTCTCGGGCAAGTCTGTCCGTGCTGTGTGCGAGGACACTGACGTGTTTGTGCTACTTTTGCACTTCTATCACATTAAATGTAGAGGTAGCAACCCTTCTCCAATGATTATGTCCTCACTAGTGAAGGAACGAGCCGTTATCGACATCGGTGCCACTGCAACAGCACACAGCGACATAGCAGATGATCTTCTCGCCATTCATGGGATCTCGGGAGCAGATACTGTAGCTTCTTTGCATGGCGTAAGCAAGGCCACTGTTATCAAACTTGCCAAGAAGGGAACACTCTCCCTATCTAAAGTTGGCGATGTGAAGGCTGATATGAAGTCGGTCCAAGCTCAGGCCACGAAGTTCATATGTGCGACATATGGCAAGGTCGCAGAGTCGTGTACATCCATGACCGAATGCAGAATAAAAATGTGGCGTTTCAAAACAGGGAAGAGTGGGGCATCATCGGTCAAACTCTGCTCCCTTCCACCAACCAATGATGCGTTCATCGAAAACATCAACAGATGTCACCTACAAGTCGCAACATGGAAAGCGGCACTTGCAGAATCACCACCGACAATGGACCCAACAAGTCATGGATGGGATCTCGACCACCAGAGCATCTTGCTTCCACGAACAGTGCCGGCAGATACACTATCTGCACCTGCAGACATATTGAAGCTCATTCACTGCAACTGCAAGACCTCTGGGTGCCTAACGGCAGCTTGCAGCTGCTCCAGGGTAGGATGCACAGTGTTTTGTCTGTGCGAGGGTGGAGAAGCATGTAAAAACCCTATGACGCGTAACCAATCGGACGAAGAGTCCGTCGTACCAGACGAGGACACTGATGAGTAATTTACTGGTCATTTGTCATAATATTTGTTATTAAGTGCTGAATAAAGTTGTTTGCTTGAACACATTGAATTTGGATTTGATTTTAGTTGTGTTCTTTGCAGTTGAAAATATAATTCCCGAACCCAACCTAAGAGGTCATTTTGGAAGTTTCAGCCGCCATATTGGATTTATATGGTGACGCAGACGTCCAATCACATCAATGACCCTTTCATTCGATTCCTTGTGTCTAAATACCTAGGTATAGAGCCCAATATGAAGTCTCTAGCACAAATATTGACCGAGTTATAGCCATTTTAAGGATATGGGTCGGCGATGGCGGCCATCTTGGATTTACGAAAAAGCCACCGGACGAAATTTTGCACACCCTCCGGAAATTATGACCCAAGGCCGTTATTGACTCATATCAACCATTAAAAAAAGTCTGTATAACATTTCCACCCTCCGGGCCATATTCACTATATTCCTCCTGACTAATTCCTCTATTCTACCCAAAGGCCAACTGCCTCGAGGTTTCTCACTCGCAATTAATACCACATCCCCCTCCTTTTCATTCTGCTCTTGCAGTGATTTGTTAAATATATGGATGTGTCTATCTACCAGAGAGGTTAAATATTCCTTTTTCCATAGCTCATGCCATTTATTTAATACTTTTGATAATTGTTTATATATAAAATTATATTTGTCTGCATCTAGATAAGATGGGTCTAGATCAAACTCTGAAATTAATACTGCTGGCAATGAATTTAGTCAAATACCATGCAATAGATGTGAGGGCGTCAGTGCTTCTGGCGCACCAAAATTATTGGTGACATATGAGAGGGGCCTATTATTTACTCTACATTCAATCTCCACTAATATTGTGTAGAGGTCATCCAAGTTTATGCCTTTCTTAAACAAAACTTTCCTTAAACAGCTTTTGACCGTCCCTATCATCCTCTCATAGAAACCCCCGAACCAAGGGGCTCTGGGGGGTATGAATTTCCACTCACACCCCTTAACTTCTAGTTCTTTTTGCACTCTGGCATCTTCTAAAATATTTCTAAGCAGGTTGGAACCTAGCTTAAAGTTTGTAGCATTGTCGCTAATAATTAATTTAGGGCATGACCTTCTAGCCGAAAATCTCCTGAGGGCATTCAAAAAGGTGTCTGCCTATAAATCAGTGACCATCTCTAAGTGAATAGGTCGGGAAGTTGCACAGGTAAATAATACTATATAAACCTTTTGTTCCAATTTGGTTTCTGAATTAATTATGGAAATAGAGCACCTGTGTAATCAATGCCAGTAACCTCACAGCACCTTAAATCATCTATTCTTTCCTGAGGTAAAGGGGGTGGAGGTGGATATTTGTATGCTGGTCCTTGCAACCTTTTGCATATGTAACAGGATTTTAGCACGGGCTTGATGGTCTGCCTAGCCTTAGGAATCCAGAAATTTTCTCTTAATTTACATAGTGTCTCTTGCAGTTAGTATCTAAGTGTATACTATGAATTATAAGTTTAGTGATGTGGTGGATCTTGGGCAGTAGCAGAGGAAATTTAGTGTGATATAGTAAATTTGGCTGATCAATTCTGCCCTGACACCTCAAGAGATCTTCATTCAGAAAGATAATTAGACGTTTTACTATGTCTGGTATTGGGTGTTTCAAGGGGTTCCTTAGATGCCTCAAGGCCTCAGCATAGCTCTCTTTCTGTGTCATAGATATCCAATACTTATGGGGCTTCATTAATTTTATGATCTTGTTTCCCTTAACTTGTTCTATGAATTTAAACACCAACTTTGTTACTTTAATAATTTGCTCCAAGAAGAAAATTTCGGAGGATCCAACATAGGTTCATCCCTAACTTCTTCCACCTTATTTAGTTCTATTTTGACGCTAGTTTCAAATTTCTGAGTAGGCCGGGTTTCCTCACATTTCAACCAAATAGGGCCATTCCTCCACAAACTAGAATCTATGAATTTAGATTTCTTTAAACCTCTGGGTAGCAAGTCCGTTGGATTATCCTCAGTGGCCAGGTGATGAAATTTACAGCCTGTACTTAACTGATCTATTTTTCTTACCCTATTCCTTACATAGACTATATCGCTTTTGTTATTAATCACCCATTGTAATGCTACTTTGCTGTCTGACCAAAGGAATTATAATTACAAAGCTTTTGCAGCCTTGACAATTTTACCCCTAATTATGGGTACTGAGCCTATGGGTAGAGCTGTTGAATTGTCATGAGCACCCGTAGGTCTCACTGCACACACATACTGTGCCATTCTCCCAGTTGGTTGGCCCCCGTCACATAACAAAGAATGATGGAATCCATTATAGCATGAAGGACATCTGCATAATTTAAATCTACAGTAGGGTACGCCGTATAACAAACATTCTTTTTCTCAATTTTGCCATGCCAATTTCCTATGTAAAATAGAATTCTAAGACGAATTTATCTTATTCCATTTTTGCATATGAGCAGTTCTTACTATGCAAAATCGCACTTTTATATTGCACCCTTATCGAATAATGCTTAAATGAGTACGCAGTGTACGGTTGGTCCTGTGTATTGCATCATGCATCAATATGAGTTCCAACTGACTAGCGTGGTAAGCTCTTTCTGATCAGTTGGTTCATCAGGCACTACACCACAGTGTCACATCCTCTACGCTGGCCTAGAACGTGTCCATCATGTCCTTCTTAGACCTGAAGCAGGGCATGGTCTCCCGGTGGTGGGCCCGAGCCCGGATGAACCCGTCTCTGGCCTGCTGCCCCACCACTGCTGCCGCAGCCTCTGTCACCTGCTTCACGACTCTTTCGGTGCTCTGAGTGTGGATAGAGAACTCCTGAACCTCGTACGGCTTGACCAGGATCTCCTGGATCTGATCCCCGGCCAGTGAACAGGTGAATGCCGGCTCGTGCACCTGGCCAGGCTGCCAGCTGATCAGTGTCTACAAGCTGGTGGCTGACAAGTTCAGCTTGGGTGTGATGCGAGGTCTTACACTGGTGTCCCCATACTCCTCGCCAGCCCTCAGCTTCAAAATCTGGGTCACGGCGAACCTGCGGTCGTCCTCACTCTGACTCGTCATCAGCGAGAGGAGGATACATTCTGAGTGTGCGAACCATGCTCCTGTCCGCACGTAGAAGGTCACAGCTGTTTGGACCTTCTTGGGCTGCGACCTCACCACTCTGAGCTGCGTGAGGATGTGCTTGGGGCCGTCCTCTAGTCTGGGGGTTAACCTTGATGTCGTAGTAGAGTTTTTAAGTACACCTGCAGGCAGTACTTGACTAGGATTTCCAGGGTGTTCATTTTTTTGCCAGTCAGTCCATGCTTTCTGGTCCACATGTACACGAGCGACTGGGCTGTTTGGGGAGCCATCTGGAGTGGGACACCTTGCTACACTTGATCTCCTGCAGCTCGGACGGGAGAACGCCCCGCTTCACAGCCTGGACCAGCTGGTAGGAGACCTGCTGGTCAGTGGACATGTTGACCAGGATATACTCCGGTATCTCCGTGAGATCTTCACCGCCTGGCACTCCTCTGAACTCTGCGCTGTACTGCATCTCAATCACGCTGGACAGCAGACTGCACACTGGACCCGTGAAGCCAGTTTCAGATGAGGTAGGCCCGTCGATGCTGGTGATAAGGTGGCGCAGGGGCAACTCTTTTGTGTGCAACTCGCATATACTCCAGAAGAGCTTGCGTCCCAGCATCTTCTCCAAATGGGCGTGAGGACCACCCTTCCACCCCGTGTTGGCCCTAGTTGAGTCACCTTGCAGTACGATCAGTGAGTCGGTGGAGTCGTATGTCACCAGCACATCATAGAGAGCCTGAGCCACCTTGAACGCAGACTTCTCAGGTGGCACCGGGTCCTCTGGTACAAAGTGCCAAAGGTACCTTCCAGATGGCTCCTCTGTCACTGACACATGCTCCTCCCTGATCAACCTTGGGTGCAGTTTCCCATAGCTGTCGGGCACCATCGCCCTGGTCTTGTCCTTCCTCCCATCGTAACCCAATCCAACTATTTTGGTACCCTGGTGCCTCCCCTGGTCAAGGTCTCAGGCCGATGCCATGGCATCCTGCCTGGCCCTCCTCAGCTTGTTAGGATCGCAGACCAGGTACGACATGTCTGGAGAGAGGTGGCCGTCAGCGATAAGGTCCTGGAGGAATCCAGAATCGTAAAATCACTTCAAACACGCACATCAGTGACAGTAGATGAAACAACTAACGCATTATCACATCCAAAAACAGTTAACTTTTTATTTAAAATCAATTACTTACCCCTTGACATACCCCGCGCCTTGCGCCGGTCAGACAAGGAAGTTGCCATGGCAACGCTCCAAACAAGGCTATTTTCTGCACTGTTGGCGTTATTGCGAAGCTATTGTCGCAGTATCAACCTGCCCTCGATCATTTCGCCCCAGTCTCACCTTCATTTGTAACGTGGATCAAGAATCATGATATTTGCAAATGAACCCGTTATTTTAGCGGGCTAAGCTATTTTTGATATAAAATTAAAAGTCCTTTTTTCATAGCAAGAAGTGCTCCCCCCCCAAAAAAATTAAAGGGAAAAAATCCCCTTTAAAATTCAATTTTACATAAGAAAAACACACTGCCAAATTCGAAAAATTAAATTTTAATATTCTTGGACCTTTAAAGGGTACCCAATCTACAGTCCTTTCTTATATGGCAGTACATTTTTCACATCTTCCTAACTCCGTTTAAAACCAATACTTTTTTTAGCTTTTATCACGGCCCTCATAATTTTTGCAATTATTGTTTTGTGGAGTCTTTCACACAGAAACTTTTAAAATTTGTGAGTTAGGTTTAAATTGGTTGATGGGGAAACTCTGCCGGGGAAATTGGGGGAGTTAGAATTAATTTGGTTTTGGGGGTGAGCCGGCGGGGAAATTTGTGAGTTGGGATTTAATTTTGTTGGGTGGAACTCTGACGGGGAATTGTGGGTTAATTTAATTTTTTTGGTGTGGAACCTGCTGGGAATTGTGATTTAGGTTAATTTGTTGATGGGGAAACTTGCCGGGTTTCTCTACAGGCCCCTGGACCTTCTTGGTTTTGGAAAAAATTTAGCCTAATTTAAGGCAAGGGGGGTCTTGTTCCTTTTTTCGCCTTTCCCCCTTCTATCCTTTTGTAATCCGGGATTGAAAATTATTTATAATGTCAAGAACTAGTTAAAAGTTTTCTACAAAAGGTAATCCTTTTTTGATTTTAAATTGAACTTGATCAACTTTGGGTTTTAGCCAATTTATCTACTAAAAAGTGGACAGAAACCAGCTAGATTCTTCAAAATTTACAACCGAAATTTCTGCTCTCTTCAGTTTTTCCTCTAACTCTGCTCTAAATTCAGACAGAGTTTAAAAAAATTATGGAGGGTACTTTTGATATTAATAAATTTTCTTGCAAGGTCTTCAAATTCTTATCTCTTTTCTCGTAGTTTTTTTCAAAAAATTCCCGCACACTGATGCTACAGTTTCTGAAGGAGATATAAAATATTTTGCCAGCATCACCCTTTATCTGCCCTTTTAGGAAATTTCAATTATCCACTGCAGTCAACTCTGAACTAACAGGGATATTTTTTTCAAATGGTCTCATAAGGAAAATCCCATCCGCTATATCCCCTACAAACTCCCAGCTGAATAAGGGAAATTTGTTTCCCTTTTAAGGGCTATTTTCTTAGGCTTATTTTATTCTACCACATCTTTGATTTATAGATGGTCTTTTGAAAACGTTTTTCAAAATACCCTGATCACAGAAAAATGCGTCCATTTTACCCCGGCGCCTCTTTTACTAGAGTATCTTAATTTGATATGATACCTATATTTTTCTCAACGTGCTTTCCCACTTTAATTTGGGTAAAATTCCACATGATCCACCAGAGACATCAATTTCCCCAGAAACTTGTGCAGGGATTTTTTGGCTGCAAAAAATTTTAACTGTGGCCTAATGCCCCCAATCAAATGAATAAATAGGGACAAAAAATTAAAAATTTTATGGAATAAAAATTTGCAAAAATTTAAATTTGTAAATTAAATTTATGAGTAAATTTTAGATAAATTTTACATTTAACTAAAAAAAAAAAATTTTGACTAAACACCAAGTTAGTAGAACCCAAATTTAAAAAGAAATTCTTGAATTGGGTGCGGGGTTTTGGTGCCCAAATGCTATGATGATGCCTTATGGCTTTTGACACTGTGTTCCAAATATGTTGTCTCCCTTTAAAGATTGGATGTACCCGCCTGATCAGCAGACCCTGGGGAAAGGTTTTTCCCAAACCCCAACAAAATAAATTTGGGCCCTTTTAGCTCATGCTGCAAATCCTATTTATGGCCCTTGAGATCTTTTGTGGGCGTCGGCCCGACAAAGGAGGATGGTTTTGGGGGAAATTTTTGGTTCTAGTGTGCAAAAGACACAAGTGATTCCTTTTTCTAAAAAAGCCCGAGAATGACCGTTAATTTCCTCAAAAAACTCCAAGTAGTGCCCCACCTTGATGTCGGCCCCTCCTATAGATGATACCAATCGTAAAGTGGGGGTTAAGGCTTTTTTGAGTTCGAATTTTAAAAAAAAATATCGGCCTTGCACCCCCCTTTCCTAAATATGTCCATGTGCACTTCTAAAAAACGGCTCGCTTTTTGGCCGGAGTGAATCCGTGACAATGGAATGGCCAAACATAAGCAAGTGATAGGGGGGGAAATAGCCCCCGCCGCCATGAGTTACAAGGGTTTTTATTCGGTTCAAAGGACCAATTTTAAATTTGTGGGAAATTTAAATTGATAGGATGACTTTAATGGTTTCACTTTAAATATAATTAAAAAACTAGTGCTTGAATTAAAATCCAAAAAGAAAAAGAGAATTAAATTAAGGGCAATTGAAAATTTTTTAACTACCCCTAAAAATACTTTTCCTGGTGGTATTAGTGGCTGTCCAAATAATGTCCCCAAACTAAAACCTTTTTTGAGATCTCAATAAGCTAGGGGCACTGTCTGGATTAACTGCCAGGCTCCTGCAAAAATTGTTTCTTAGCTGGTACGTCTTTGATGTTTGAAACATTTATGTTTTTTTAAAAAATTGGGGGGTAACCCTTTTCCCATGTATCAAAACCCATCATGGACCGGGATATTGGGTTTAGTAGACAAATCTCCATGAAACTATTTAAATATTTTCACGAGAACTACGTGGGGTCTCTAAAAGGTATAAGGAGCAAAGTCGAGAACTGCTCGCCTTCGTGAGGGTTTACTGAATGAGGCCCAGTCAGCTGGATTTCCCCTGCGTCGCTTTCTCCAAAAATATACAGCCCAAAAAATTTCCCAAAAATTTTTAATTACTCTAGTTTACTACTATAAATTTTTGTAATATTCTTAAATATCTCTGGAGAAATTTATAATTTCCGACAACTACGTTATTGTCTCATTTAATGCCAATAGGTAAGGAAGAGTTAGAAGGGCTAACTAATGTGTTTTTATCTCAAGTAAAGGGGAATCTGGCTGCAACGACGGAACAGAAAAAAGAAAACGTAGATGATTTAACCCCAGACTTAAATAAACTTACGCTGAGGAGTGGTAAGCAGTATCCCACAATGCATGATACTACTACTACTACTACTACTACTACTACTACTACTACTACTACTACTACTACTACTACTACTGCTATTACTACTGCTACTGGTACTACTACTACCACTAACTTTACTCCTTTAACAGCTGCAACAACTCATACAATGACGATTCAATCACAGGCTTGGCCAGCCAACACTGGGCTGTATTTCCTACTTCATTTAAGGTGTTACCCACAGAAGCATCCGTGCGACCATTTAGTGGAGACGAGGAAGACTACAGTGCATATCAATTTCTCACTTTGTGTGAGGACGTAATGAGTAACTCAGATGTATACAGGCCAGCAGATAAAATTGCTTTCATTCGATCTAGACTGCAGCCTGGTTCGAGAGCTCAACAATTATTGCAGAGCACAGCACTTTCTGCTTGGAAGATTGGGCAAGATTACGACAAATTCAGGGATTATTTCCTGAGAGTTTTCAGTGGTGGAGCAGCAACCACCGTAGTGAAACAGGTAAGTCATGTGATTGACTCAATAATAACAAATTTGTCGTCGCAAACTGTATGGGATGGGTCTATCGCGGCCAATACGTTAACAGAGGGGTGCATCAAAATTCTAACGGAGGCACATTGGTGTGATGGAGCATAAATAAGTATGGATAATATGTCCACATTTCTGGAACTGTTGTTCTATATGCTACATGTCCAGGGGAAGGTGCGTCGTGCAGCTCTTTCTTTGCCCTTCCATCCTAAGGACGAGTTAGTGGACTTCATAACAGCCTTAGACGGCAAGCTCATGGAGTCAGAACACTCTACGGCTTTCACAGCCACAGTTGCTGGAGTAAATACTCCTATTCCAACACCGGAAAATAACACCTCCCAGCCTTCTTATGCAGTGGCAGCTGAGAGAGAGGCAATCATTTGTTCCTACTGCAACAAGGTGGGACATACGGTAAAGAAATGCCTCCGCAAGCGAGCAGAACTGCGGAAGGCATCGCCAGTGGGTGATAATCAAACTACAAACACCACCCACGGCTCCGAGGGGATTCCCTCAACCAGGATTAAATCTTCCTTTTCCTTCCGGGGGAGGGGACAGCAGCAAAAGCACAGAATAAGTAGGGAGTCCTACTACTGCGCGATTCACGGTTCGGGTAATCACGCTACCGACCGATGCTACCAGATAAAAGATGCTCGCGGAAACTATGAGCAAAGGTGGGCTGCTGGGAAAGGTGAGTCGTCGGGGGAAGACATGCGAGCCTCGTTGCACCATCCATGTTAACTCAACACAACTGCGAGAGAGATTTTCCAATCGCAGGCACGGATGATTGTTGATTTACCACAATATTGTGGCTGCCTGCCAACAAACAAACATCATGGCAATACGCACGAAGGTAAGCCATCAAAACTTTTCCCTGGCTGTGGACGCTGGCGCTACTGTAAATGTACTCTCTGAAGAGTCGTATCAGGCTCTAAAGAGGAGTGCACATGGTGGTCGGTGGCCGTTACGCCAAAGTTATTTGAATGTGAAGGGAGTCACAGATTCATCTTTAAAAATAAAGGAAACAGTGATCTTACCTATTAATCTGAACAAAGGGGTTCCTCCGGTTCGTATGGAGTTCTATGTAGCATCCAACTTTCAGCTCCCTGTAGACGGGCTGTTGGGCTCAGCTGCGATGAAGTCTAATCGAATTGGGATAGATCCCAACTTAAATTTAATAACATTTAAAGGGAAGCAGTTAAAGGTGATGGATTCTCCTATGTCTCTGAATCCCTATATGTCAAATCACTCACAGGGAAGAGAGGCGATAAGCTAGGGCTACCGACTGGTGTAGTTACCTCAATTCATGTCTCTAACGCTCGCGTGAATCTTACAGCGGGCTGAAAACTTGTGAAGGCCACGATTGCCGGTGACCACGAAATCCCCGATCGTATGGCGATGCGTGTTCCAGTGGCGGTTCCTGATGCACCTATAGACAGTGAAGTATGTCTCGATGGCCCCAGTAAAGTAAAACGATTGGCCGTAGAGGCGACACTGTCAGCGCAGGACATGTCACATCAGCATTGGTTGTTAACACCACAGGTGGACCAGTGCGAGTTAAACATGGAGTTTTCCTTGGGGAAGAGTTGGTGTATGATCGAAAGGCGGTACAAGAACCATTGGAGTTACCTACTGCTTGTGTTGCTACGGTGCAGAAGTCCGCCGGTGACATCGAGCAGGGTCTGGTACCAACCCTCAGTTCGCTTGTCAACGTCGTGGATTACCCGGAGTTAAAGTACTCGCTCTCGGAACTCTTGGGTCAGTACCGAGATGTCATAACACTCCCCGGTGAAGCTCTTGGTGCTACTGATACAGCGGAGCATCACATTAAACTCAGTCCACGGACCAAACCTGTCTACATTCCTGCTTACAGGCTACCTCATAGCCAACGGGGTGTGGTAGAAACACATGTAAAGGAAATGTTGGAGCAAGGAGTTATTCAACACTCGTGCTCACCCTGGAACAGTCCTTTGTTCCTTGTCTCGAAGAATGATGGAAATTTTCGCCCAGTTATTGACTTGCAGCAAATGAATCAGGTCTCAGAAGATGACAGGTATCCGTTACCAGTCCTTAAAGATCTGCTCATTTCGTTAGGTCCGGGTAATACGATTTTCAGTGGTTTGGACTTTTTGTCGGAGCACTGGCAGGTACCCATGGCAGAATCCTTCAGACAGGTTACGGCGTTCAGTACGCCGGGAGGTCACTACGAATGGCTTCGGATGCCGTTTGGCTTGAAATCCGCGCCGCTTACTTTTCAGAGAATGATAAATACAATTTATGCCGGTATGATACCGGGACTCCGTGGTATGATGATACCACGGATAATATGGATACCACGTGATAATATGGTATGATGCCGGGACTCCGTGTTCGCATACCTGGATGATATTATAATTGCTAGCAAAGACCATGAGTCTCACTTTAAAACTTTAGAGACAGTTTTGCAGCGACTGTTGTCAGCTGGTCTCAAGGCCAAGTTCACCATTTACGAATTTTTTAAAGCTAAGATAAGCTTCTTGGGACATACTGTCGACCGGGAGGTACTCCACACCATGGACGATAAAGTATTGGCCGTCAAAAACTTTCCTCAACTCCAGAGTGTTGAGAATGTTAGATCCTTTTTGGGACTAGCGGACTTTTACCGCCCCTTTATCAAAGATTTCATCAGAATGGCATCTCCCCTAAACCAGCTGTTAAGAAAGATGTCTCATTTCACTGGGATGCTCCTCAGGAGCAAAGTTTCGAAGAGTTAAAACTTGCACTCGTGAACGCTCCTGTCTTGGCATTCCCAGATTTTTCAGCTCCATTTGAGCTATGTACAGACGCTTTGGCTAAGGGACTTGGGGCAGTACTAATGCAAAAAGATGAAAGAGGGAAGAACCGTGTAATTGCGTATGCGAGCAGAGTTCTTATCCCGGCGGTAGTAAATTATTCCTTTACACATCAAGAGACCCTCGGAGTAATTTGGGCTCTCAAACAATTTAAAGACGTCATTTTTGGCTATCCAATAACTGTCTATACCAACCATGCAGCCGTTACTGAGTTATTTGAGGGTAGGAATTTATCAGGTAGGCTTGCACGATGGTATCTGACGATCCAAGAGTTTAACCCTACCTTCAAATATTTGCCCGGACGTGCAAATGTGGTAGCGGACGCGTTATCGCGAAACGTTCCGGTGGTGGGTGCGGTCACAGGGGAAAATCCCGTGCCGAATTTTTAACTCTATGAATTGGGCGTCGAACAACGTAAACATGAAATTTGGGGGAAGGTCATCTATGCCTTAGAGTCTGGCGATGAGACCTCCTTACCAGCATTATGAATGAATTACTCACAATTTTTCCTGTCGATTGACTAGGTACTGTGCCGACATTGGCCACAGAGAAGAGGCCCAGTGGAACAATATGTTAATCATGACGTTTTTGTTCCGACGGTACTCAAAATTGTGCACGATGTGCCCATGGCTGGACATCCGGGACGTAATCGTACCCCAGCAGCCGCGCGGCGTGTGTATTTTTGGCCCACGATGCGTGTGGACATTGAAGAATATGTTGCCAGGTGTATATCTTGTGCCCAAAACAAAGGGGCGACTCCAGGACCCGCTCCTATATTAGAATACCCACCACCTGAGCAACCATGGGACGTATTTGCTATAGATCTTCTACAGTTACCCAAGGGTCATCACGGCTCACAATATCTTATGGCGTGTGTAGATCACTTTTCAAGGTTTGTAGTCCTTGCACCGATGAAGAATAAAACGGCTGCGACTGTAGCCCATGTATTAATAACTCATCTTTTCTGCCCTTATTCCACACCAAGAGTATTGCTCAGTGATAATGGCGCAGAGTTCCGTAATGCATTGCTTACGGAAATGTGTACATTGTACAATATTAAGCAGACTTTCATGGTCGCATACCATCCAAGCTCTAATGGGCTGGCGGAGCGCGTTAACAGGAAGATCCTTGACGCGTTGAGACCTGTTGTAAACAGTTTGCACGACAATTGGGAAGATTGGTTACCCTACGTGTCGGCTTCCATTAATAGTTCAGTTTGCGAGTCCACGGGCAAATCTCCTCACTACATACTTTATGGTGCGGATAAACGGATGCCATATGACCTATTGGCCAAGCCCAATAAACCTGTGTTTAACATAGATAGCTATATGGATCAGCATTTGCATGTCTTTACTAATATACACAAAAAGGTCAAGGAAAGGCTACAAACTTCTCGTGCCGAGATGATGGCACAACAACATAAGCGTGCGGTTCCTATTACAATAAGAAAAGGCGATAGCATAATGGTTCAGAATCCAAGTAGGAATTCCAAGTTGGCGTCTTGTTGTTGCATTGTTGTTGATGAGAAGCATGGCAATATGTTTGAGGTTTTGGATCCACTTCTTCAAACTGTCCAAATAATTCATAGTGACAGGTTAAAGAAGACCAAAGCCCGATGGGACCCGGCTTTTGCTGAATGTGCTTACCTACCTCCGCGCACTTCCACTAACCCAATCACCACTAGCGCCAAGCACGGCTATAATCTACGACCCCGAGTCTAACTAATTTTCTTTCACATCATGCTTTGTGAAATGCATGTATTGCATGTTTTATCATTATAGATCTTCGGAAGGATCGACTGACCTTCATGAAGCTAACCTATTAACAGGCCAATCGGCTTAATAGAGTGCTGAACAGTGCGACTGTGCGTATAGATGCTCTCAAGTGATTTGTAATTCTATGACCATTCAAACCCATTTGACCTATAAGCTTTCCTAGTTTTTGAGTCCTGATTCACTGTGGTCGTTTCCAATATTGCGGCGATTAGCCAAACTTGGTAGATGCAGCTAGTGGGAAAGTAACCGCGAGTCTTTTTTTACTGAGGAGGATTTCTTACATACACTGGATAATGGTCAAGATGAATTAAATTAGCAACCCTTGTTAAGACAGGATGCTATTCAGCACTACTATCCGGTCTTGTAAGTAACGCTTACCATGGATGTTATTGTAGTGCATGTCACCTTTAAGTCATCAGAGATTTTTTAGGTTTAGCGGGTGGAACCTTTTCATTTTTCTATTAATCAAAATTTTATAACACAGGCCTTACTTACATCTCTAGTTTTTAGTGGCTGATGATCTGTCTCTATGGATCTGGTCGACTAGGGTATCTATTTACCGCTTCACTATTTGCCTTCCTTCATATTTTAGGTGGCATATGTGAATTTGACATTTTAAAAGGTAGTTCAGCTGAAACAATGAATCCATTTCATGGGTATCAATAATTTTTATGAATGAACATAATGTGACTGTCGTGTGCCTTTACGCAACTTCCTATCAACGGGTGTCTGGTCACTATGTAAGTGTTGGTTTTTGTTTTGATTTCAGGAAGTTTTTACAAGAAACGTCTCCACTGTTTCCGCTCAAATATCTTCAAAGTTTTACATTCTCTTGAATATCTTTTATTACTAATACCTTCTCTGACGAGTCGCAGTATACCGCGGCTCTGGAGAACGCCTCTCCTGATTACCTAAACCCCATTGTTTTCTATCCCAGTTTATCCCTATCCCAGCTACTTTGTTGTCGTGTCAAGCGAGCTATCGCGTTAGGCAAGTATCTTTTACGTGGAAAAGTTCAATCTTCACAGGTATGACAGATATTACACATTTTTAACATGCTTAGGTACATTTTATTATGCCGCGTGGGCGCGCCAGGCGAGTGACCGAGCGATGTTAAGGCATTTATAAAGGGTAGAAACGTATGTATGTATGTATGTGGGGTGTGGCACGTTGTGTTGCCAGCTTCGCTTAGTTACTGCAGACTCAGCAAAGATGGAGGGGCCGTCAGGGTCAAGAGAGGTATGTCATGTAGCTTATTAAGCATCTCTTATAATATAAAAGGTAACATAATAGATATTTATATAGAGTAGTTATATTATCAGTTTATTCTATGATAGAAACATTACTTGCTACTTGCTTTTTATTAGTAAGTCTGTTCCATCTGTTCCAGATGTATATGTCTCATAGAAAACGAGTACTTGACTCCTGCACGACAGAGACAGCGGCGGTGAGCCGCCGGCTTCGACGATATACGGGCAGAGGGTTTTGGGCTAGAGGATAGAACGGAGATTGTACATACGAGGGATTCCTCATATACATATTTCGTCCAGTGTATAGTTTTAAACTTAATTATACGAACTACCTCAACCCTAAGCGTCTCTCTACATCCTCACGACACCACTACAATATTTCCACGATATTTCTACACTGTAATATTTCCCACGAAACAGATTGATTGGAACGTGTGTTACTGGACATTACTCACCTACATTCACGGTGAGTACCTATGTGAGTAGAATTACTCGCGTAAAGGAATATCCAGAACAGTGGTGGTGGGGAAGCAAAAACAGGTAACACAAAGAGGTGCATGCTTCAGTGGCTAGCGGGGCGCACACTTACCGCCTGTTTGGGAACCACGGGTGTTACGGTGCTTCCTTCCTTCACTAGTCTCGCGCTCACGTGTGTCTTCCTGAATCCCTTTATTGGCTCTGCTGACTGGTAGTGTTTATTGAGTGGTACTCTCTTATCTTTACATTTTTTGTGCCCGTCAGGGTGGCAAGGTTGGTAGAGACGTCAGCTTGCAATGTGGAGAGTCCCTGCGCATTCGGTCAGCGGTTCGAGTCCGCCTAGTTTGTGCTGACGTGGCGGCGCTTTGTATAGTCAATAACCTTGTAGTTGGTACTTGCAAAGTGTCTAGATAGGATGAAAATCTTTTCTTATCTTACATTTTTTGTACTTGGTTTTGTTATCATTTATTGTGTTACCTTCGTTTCCTATTCACACGCAGCTGTTGTCCGGGATAGTTTATTATTTACAGTAATATTTTTTCAAGTCATCAACTATCGTACTCGAGCTGAAATAAAAATCGTTTATAATGATGACTAGAATAAAGTGCACAAAGATTGATAAAGGTTGCTAATATCTTACACCATGGGAATAATAAGCTGTTTGTCTTACTGCCTTCATGCTTTTGTGTATTGATTGTAACGTGAACTAATAAAGTGTTTGTATGCGAACAATAGTAGACATTATTTTGCTCAGGAGATATTTCTGAGATAATAGTGTACATGATAGTATGTAAATTATCATGTACACTATTATAGCATGTATTTCCTGTCTGTGTGTGTGTGTGGGTGGGTGGGTGGGTGGGTGGGTTGTTGTGTGTGTGTGTGTGTGTGTGTGTACTGGCTGTCACTGGAAGCCGATCTCCATGAATTCTTAACACTCAGGGTAAGCCAGGCTCCACCATGACTGTTGTTTGTCAGCCAATGCCAGGAAGGTAGAATCCCCGAAGTGCTTTTATTGTCCCGCTGTTTCCAGGCTCATCCACACACACACACACACACACACACACACACACACACACACACACACACACACACACACACACACACACACACCGCACACACACACACACACACACACACACACCGCCACGATGGTCAAGTGGATAGCGCACTTGCCTGCCATTCTATGGTAGCCGGTTCGAATCCTCACTGCTCCCCTGGATTTTTCACTGACAAATCCGGGCGGTCACTGTCCCTGTTGAGCAAGGGGATGGAGGAGTGTGGTGTGTGAGGTCCCAGCATTACCCAAGGCTCGGTAATAATCAGTTCCAAGGTCACACCGAGAGGGGGAAATTGGCGATCGCAAGTCCGACTCGCGTGGACAAGACCATGGGTGAATGACGCACACATATCGTACCATGCAGAATTCATGGTCGTTTTGGTTCACATATACACAGACACGCGCCAGATGTTTTTATTTTCCTCGTAATATGAAGGAAATATATAAAATAAATCCAGTACATTGATATTTGTATTAAAAGTCAGATCTTAATCCTAACTTAGTTTTTTCTTCCTGTTGTTATTGTGAGAAGGTTGTCATTGTCTCCCTCGTTGTTATTAGCGAAGGTTATTGTATTGTTGTTAGGCTGGAGTACGATAAAGAAACGTAGCTGGAAGAAAATTTGAGTAAATCTTCCCTGAGCAAAATTAGCGAATGAATAACGAACGAAATTATATTGGAAATAAAATATATATATAAGAATACAAAAATACACACAGATTTTCATCCAATTCACCCTGTTACCCTTATCTGTGTGTTATTACAGGTAACTGGGGTCAACCCAAGTAATAATACTTACAACTGTTGGTGACACAGTAGGGGTTGACTGCCTCAGAAGTGTAGAGTTGATGGGTAGGCGTATACCGTCGTAGCCAGACACCTCAGATGGTAGTTGAATAAAAGTGGTCGAGCTGTTGTTTTATAAGGCTTGTTAATATAAAGTACCAGAACAATAATTACAAGATATATATACATATCTGTACACTGAAATTTATACTTTAATAATTTCACGCAATTCGTTAAGTAACGGCCAATGAAACTAATGTCTAATAGACAGAGCCGGGAACAGTTAAATGTCGTGACAAGGTACTCCACACCCCCAGGTGCGGGGTACACACAGACACACAGGAAGGTTTCGTGAGTAGGAGCGTAAGGTAACACGTCTCCTGGTAATCTCTGTGTTCTGTCCCCTCTCCGGCCAGTTGCAGCATATAAGGAAAGGAGGCCGGAACTGACAGGTTCCGCTGGACTTGTCTCTCAGGCCTGTTGCACTCACGTCAGCGTCATCATTCTTGGGCAGAGCGCTGAGATAATACACATACAACTTGTGTGTGTATTCTGGAGCCAGGGGCGAGGTGTGTCTACGTGTTGCATCAAGACACCGGGTTGACTGTTCACGTCATTCTTATGGGCCATGGCGTGATACTTCGTCAACATAACCTCATCAAAAGGTGTCAGCACTCAGCATCCGCTAGGCGCCAGTACAAGACACACAGACACTCGGACATCCTGTCTTAGTATAGATTAACACATACATATAATATATAACCAGTACGCCAATATCGCTCTCCCCTTATAACAATGCGTCCTCGCATTGTATAAAGACATGTATACCTAACTGGTGTTACATCGTTGTATATCTATACCGATTCTCAGTGTTGCCAATCTATACAAATACCTATACAAGGTGAGGGTTTACATGACAACATAGCAAAGAGGAATGTTTGGTATAACAGGAGTAATGATATAAGGACAGTGCTCTTAAGGTCATCAATAAACTGGTAAAATACTTTACAACAGAATATAAACATGACTTATAAGAATAAAAATGAACTCAAAGTCTGTTACTAATGTGTTAATATCCCTGCAAATATTAAAAAGTGCGTTTGCCAAAACTCTACCGCGTAGTCACTTAATAACACTGGAAGTGTGGAGTGAAGATAAAACACAGCAGGGCCTTGAGAACGTGAGTAATAGCACTGGCAGTATTTATTTATTATTTATATTTTAAGACCTGCTTCTTTAAACTTAAGGAGTAGATACGGCTTGTAATGCTAATAAAATCTGACTGCGGGTTGGTACTAAAAATGATCACAACATTAAGATATGCATATGTATTATTTGCATACCACCTCAAAGTGATAGGAACTGATTTCAGCTCAAACATTATTATAAATCAATCAAAATGTTGTGCTGGGAGTGCCACATGGCAGTAACTTCCCTTGACATTGGCATTTGCTGCTTTTAAGAGTTTATTAATTTTATTTATTTATTTTATTTCGTTATTTATGAGCCTATTATTTACGGAGTACGGCATCTCAGCTAATAAAAATCTGACTCCAGGTCTGTAATATAAATTTTCACGTTAAGATATGCATGTATATTATTTATTGGCATATCAGAGAGTAATGTATTTATTTAATCATTCTCTAAGAAGTGATAAGAGCTGCCTTCAGCTAGAATAGTATTCTAAACCATACAATGTGCATAAGGAGTGCCAATGACAGTAATTAACCTCTTTTGACACGAGTGCCTGTAGCACTTGGCTGCTAAATTAATAGTTTTTGTGTTATAATATCCTTACCTAGACAAAAATAGATTTCCTGGCAGATAAACTTGGCGTAATAGCACTAGTGGCCTGAGGAAGAGTCTTCGGCAGGGGTAAAAAAATAACTACCTGCAACGGATGTGTTAGAATTAGACTTCGAGATAGTAGAGGAGACTATCTGAGGTGAAGTAAGGTTATTTTATGTTACAAACGGAGGTACTCGGAGGTGATTACAGTTATCCCTCAATTCAAGAGTTAATTCCTCAACAAAGGTTAACTTCCCTGTACTGTCATTTTCTGCTTCCTCAGAGACTAGGAGTACATCTGCTATACTATACATACTAGCAAATAATTCACTCATATTCTAACTTTTGTTTAAGATTCAATACATTCATAAATAGAACTTTAATTAAGTTAACTATTATCTCCCATCTCCTGGCTTTTAAAGCAATTCGAGAAGGAGAATTGAATATATATATCTTTTTTTCTATAATAATATAAGCGAAAGTGTTTATGTCTGTCTGTCTGTCTGTCTGTGTGTGTGTGTGTGTGTGTGTGTGTGTGTGTGTGTGCGTGTGTGTGGTATAGGTTCCGCCCCCCGTGGCGCAATCACCTCATATGGCACATTTTTGGAACCAGGTCGACCAGGGGAAGCTTTTAAGCCCACTTATGAGATGATCCGATCACTTTTTTTTTTTTAGCAGCCTATTAGCGAGAATTGTGAAAAAAAAGTGGGTTGCGAGAATTGAGGAAACCTTGATGTAGGGTGATGGGTAATGGGTGAGTGAATGGGTGGGGTGATGGGTAATGGGTGTGGGGTGATGGGTGAGTGAATGGGTGGGGGGTGATGGGTTGGGGGTGATGGGTGATGGGTGAGGGAATAGGTGGGGGGTGATGCGTAATGGGTGAGTGAATGGGTGTGTGGTGATGGGTAATGGGTGAGTGAATGGGTGGGGGGTGATGGGTAATGGGTGAGTGAATGGGTGGGGGGTGATGGGTAATGGGTGAGTGAATGGGTGGGGGGAATACATACATTTCTACATCCATGATTTCAGGAAAGTTAGAAGGGGCTATCTGGAGAGTCCGAGTTTGGTGGGCCGGCCCACCAAACACAGGTGGTGGGCCGAAGGCCCATTTGGAGGAGGCTATTTTAGAGGAGGCTTATTTTTGGAGGAGGCTATTTGGAGGAGGCTATTTTGGAGGGAGGGCTTTTGGTGGGCTTCGGCCCACCAATAGCCCTCCGCAGGAGATAGCCAAAAAGTCCGCCCGGAGTGCGGCTTTGCGGCTAGTATTACATATAAGGGAAGCTAACAAATTATTAAGAATTACAAAAATTATGAAATATTAGCGGTAAGCATATTTAAAACATCTATAGAAAAATAACTAACAAAGTAATTACTTGAAATTCTTTCACATGGCTATTTAAGCAAAAAAAAATGAGAAAATACATATCTCACCACTTTTTTTTTTCTTTCTTTTTCTACATCTCAACGGAACTGGCCAAGGGCACAACAAAAATGGGTAACACAAAGCCCGCTTAGTTGCCAGTCCCCATAAAGAAGACAGTAAGAGAATAAAATAAAAACAAAGGGGTAGGCCAATTTAGTTCGGGAGGTGTCTTGTTACTCTTCTTTTGAAAAGATTTAAGTCATAGGAAAGTGGAAAAATAGAAACAGGAAGAGAGTTCCAGAGTTTACCAGTGACAGATAACTAAGTGTTATTTATGTAAACGAGTGGAGTTTTAAAAATATGTCTCATGTAAGGTCAGCTAGATGTTGTCTTACTCACTAACATTGTGTAGAGTCAGCACAGGCAAGTCCTTCCGTACTGCTGAATCAGAAGGGCTTCCTCCAAGGGCGTTGTTACAGAGGTGAGGCTGGCTGCAAGGCTCTGAGGCTGGCTGTTAACAAGGATTTTGCTGAATTGGAAGTATTGGAAATTAATGAGTCGGCTAGTTGTCGCTCTCTCGTTCTGTCTTCATTATAAAAATTCAAATCTTGTCCTCCCGTCTGTTCCATGATAAAACCTTGTACGTCTTGTCCTCGTCCTCTTGATAACCTCTTCTTCCACGCGTCCTCGTCCTTGTTCTTGTCCTCTTGAAAAAATCTGTAGTCCCAGAGCAATTAATGCAAGAGAATCTTGTCCTCCTGTTCTCGTCGCTGAGTCTCGGAGTCAATGTAGGCTGGATTCTCTATACTGTGGAGTTATTAATTGATAACTCTGTTTGTTGTGGTTTGAGTAATGATACGAACGGGGAGATCTTTAAGAGGAGATGCTGAATCGCGGAAAAATCACGCAAGGCCAGTGTTTGTCTGACGCAGCTTAAACAATATTTTGTCGCTCTCTGTCTCACTCTGTTTACGTTCACTGACTCAATGTGTTTCCACAATATATCCAATATATCGCTCACGTGTATTAATTGTTCATTATTTTACGGTACTGTTTTATACTAATGGTTGTTTGTATCCCAAGCTGTTCATCATTTATGTTAGCCTTTTAAGTAACCTTTATGTTACGGGTAACGGATGTCACAGCTATTAAGATATCCCA
The DNA here is from genome assembly GCA_016584305.1 of Chionoecetes opilio. Lineage (NCBI taxonomy): Eukaryota > Metazoa > Arthropoda > Malacostraca > Decapoda > Majidae > Chionoecetes > Chionoecetes opilio. Next base: position 148,596 of record JACEEZ010000980.1, on the reverse strand, counting down.
ACGCTTGCCAGCATTTATGTTAACCTTATCTGTGTGTTATTACAGGTAACTGGGGTCAACCCAAGTAATAATACTTACAACTGTTGGTGACACAGTAGGGGTTGATTGCCTCAGAAGTGTAGAGTTGATGGGTAGGCGTATACCGTCCTAGCCAGACACCTCAGATGGTAGTTGAATAAAAGTGGTCGAGTGGTTGTTTTATAAGGCTTGTTAATATAAAGTACCAGAACAATAATTACAAGATATATATACATACCTGTACACTGAAATTTATACTTTAATAATTTCACGCAGTTCGTTGAGTAACGGCCAATGAAACTAATGTCTAATAGACACAGCCGGGAACAGTTAAATGTCTTGACAAGGTACTCCACATCCCAGGTGTGGGGTACACACAGACACACAGGCAGGTGTCGTGAGTAGGAGCGCAAGGTAACACGTCTCCTGGTAATCTCTGTGTTCTGTCCCCTCTCTGGCCAGTTGCAGCATATAAGGAAAGGAGGCCAGAACTAACAGGTTCCGCTGGACATGTCTCTCAGGCCTGTTGCACTCTCGTCAGCGTCATCATTCTTGGGCAGAGCGCTGATATGATACACACACAACTTGTGTGTGTATTCTGAAGCCAGGGCGAGGTGTGTCTACGTGTTGCATCAAGACACCGGGTTGACTGTTCACGTCATTCTTATGGGCCATGGCGTGATACTTCGTCAACATAACCTCATCAAAAGGTGTCAGCACTCAGCATCCGCTAAACGCCAGTACAAGACACACAGACACTCGGACATCCTGTCTTAGTATAGATTAACACATACATGTAATATATAACCGGTACGCTAACAACCCAACTTCGTCATCAACATAAAAGCTAACGTATTGAACTAAAACTTTCACCTTTGATCACTAAGCATACATTTTATCGATGTTAACACTACTGGCGGATTCCCTTCCATATTTTAAACATCTTTTTTGATTTTATCAAACATTTCGCATTAATCATTGATTTTAGCGTTGCATGCAGATGTGGATTTACCTTTTAATCTGGAATAAGTTTAGTTTATATTATTCCTTATATATTTTTCATGTTAAGTAGATGCCTGCTTCTTCCTCTTCGATGGATGGATGGATGGATGGATGGATGGATGAATGAATGAATGAATGGATATATGGATGGATATATAGATATAAGAACATAAGAATATAAGAAAATAAGGAAGCTACAAGAGACCGTGAGGCCTACACGTGGTAGTTCCTGTCACCTAACACTACCTACATCCACCTTTCATCCCCATCCATGAACCTATCCAGCTCCCCTTTAAAGCTCCCTAATGACTCCGCACTAACTACCTGTCTACTGAGACCATTCCACTCATTCACCACCCTATTTGTGCACCAGTTTTTCCCTATTTCCTTTCTAAATTTACGCCCTTCCAGCTTGAATCCATTACTTCTGGTTCTACCCTGGTTAAAAGCCATAAGAACTTTTACTACCTCTCCATTATTAAGTCCCCTTATCCACTTGAAAACTTCTATCAGATTTCCCCTTACTCTGCGTCTTTCGAGTGAGTGTAACTCTAATAACTTCCATCTCTTCTCATAACTAAAGTTACGCATTCCTTACATCATTTTGGTCATCCTTCTCTGCACTGATTCTAACATGATTATATCCATCCTGTAATATGGAGACCAAAACTGATCCGCATAGTGTAGGTGACATCTGACTAGAGCCAGATAAAGCTTTAGAATAACTTCCGCACTTTTACTTTTAACACTTCTGGTAATTAATCCTAACACTCTATTAGCTCTATTTCTAGCTTCAATACATTGTTTCCTAGGTCGGAGGTCTGGGCTCACCCTCACTCAAGATCTTTTTCACCTTCTGATCTTTTCAGCGATACATTGCGTATGGTGTATCTATTACCAGGGGTTTTTCTACCAACATTCATAACGCTGCACTTATCAATATTAAATTCCATCTGCCATCTGACTGCCCACTCATTAAGTTTATCTAAGTCTCCCTGCAATATGTTTACATCAGACTGTGATCCAATAATCCTACCTACCTCAGTATCATCAGCAAACTTGCTGATATCACTGCTAATCCCACTATCCAAGTCGTTGATGTAAATCAAAAATAGTAATGGACCCAAAACAGACCCTTGTGGAACTCCACTTGTCACCAGTCCCCATTCAGATTTAGAACCATTATTTGTAACCTTTTGTTGCCTATTACTTAGCGAAGCTCTGATTCAACGAAGAACCTTCCCATTTATTCCATGAGCCTTAACCTTATTTAAGAGTCTCTCGTGTGGTACTTTGTCAAATGCCTTACTAAAGTCCAGATATATTATATCATAATCCTTATCATTATCTGCCGTCGCATAAACTTTCCTATAAAAACTCAATAAATTGGTGAGACATGACCTACCCTTGGTGAATCCATGTTGTGAATCATTGACCAAACTATGTTTATCTAAGTGCTTTCTAATGTTTTTTGCAATAATAGATTCCAATAATTTACCTACCACTGACGTTAGACTTACGGGTCGATAATTTGACTTTAGTCCTCTGTCTCCCTTCTTAAATATGGGGAATACATTTCCTTTCCTCCACAATAATGGCACATCGCCTATCTTAACCGATTTACGTGCAGAAATGTGCACTAACGACTCACTAACAACCTCTCTGCATTCTTTTAATACTCTGGGATACACTTCATCTGGTCCTGCCGATTTAAAATTCTACATTTTATCTATACCCTCCTCCACCATTTCCCTAATTATCACAATATCTTTGAGTTTCTCTTCATCGCTTCCTTTGAACATCTGTTCACTTTCAGGTATTGTCTGTGTATCCTCCTCAGTAAAAACACTAAAGAAATAATCATTTCGATTTTTACACATATCCTCATCCGTATTTAAGACATCACCTTGCCCTAACCTTAACGGCCCCACTAATTCCCTTGTCTTGGTTTTATATACCTGATAAAACCCCTTTGGGGTTTATCACTTTTCGCCTGTCCTGCAACTTTAATCTCATAATTGTTCTTAGCTGCTCTTGTTAATCTCTTCACAGTCCTCGCCATCATGTTATACTGTTCTTTGCTCACCAGATCAGCCTTGAACCTTAAATACATGTTTCTTTTTACTCCAATGTGGTTTTTTAAACTAGTGGTCATCCATTTTGGGTCACTCTTTTTACACCTTATCTCCCTGTAAGGAATAATTGTTTTCTCTCCGTCAATTAAATTGCTTACAAATAAGGTATAATCCTTCTCCGGCCCAACCTCACTTTCAGCTTTAACCGGGCTGACCTTGAAACATTCCTTTATCCTACTCTGGTTAATCACTTCCAGGTGTCTTTCTAATCCTGTTTAATTGGCCTTTCCAGCTGACATTGTGCTGACCTTGGAACATTCCTTACCCTCTATCTCACCACCCCCGCTAATCTCCACCAGGTGTCTTCCTAATCTTTCATAATTGGCCTTTCCAGCTTTCACCGCCCTGTCCTTACCCTGGGAAAATGTCTTCCCCTCCATCCCACACCTCTTATTAATAATCTCCAGGTGTCTTCTTAATCCTGCATAATTGAATTTTCTGAAATTAGATATTCTCTGTTTATTGACACCTGATTTTCCAGCTTCCCATTTTAAGCTAGATCTGATTTCATAATGGTGGCTATTATCTAACTTTCCACCGACCTCCACATCTGCAACTAAATCTTCTCTGTTTGTCAGTAATAAATCTAGAATATTATCTCCTCTAGTAAGCTCCTTGATTGCTTGGCTTAGGAAGTTATCCTGGATTATATATAACAATTCCTCTGCGTCGTTGTCTCCTATAATTAAATTCCAGTCTATATTCCTAAGATTAAAATCTCCCACCACGCATAGTAGATCATATATGTAGGCCTTGTTTATTTCTTCCCATATAGGAGCTGAATCCTCTTTACATAAGTTTGGAGGCCTATACACTACACCCAAAACCATTTTCTCAGTTCCCTCCGTAACCTCCACCCATATAGACTCTATGCTGTCATCTGTTTTTATAACATTATTAACACAGAACTGCAATGTATCTCTTGCATGAACCGCAACTCCTCCACCTCGCCTGCCTACTCTGTCCTTGTGAAATAACTTATACCCAGCCAAAGACTACTCTATACTGGACTTGCTACTCGTGCCCCGCGCCAACCCGCCCATGACCAGTGGAGGCCAGTTTTGCGATTCCTGCCATTTGAGAACATCACCCTTATTTCCTTTCCTAAGGTTTATCAGTATATATGATATACCGTTATCTTCGTAACTGTTTGTTCTATAATATTATCAAATAAAAAACAGTAAAATACACTAAAGAAATGCCATTATGAGAGATTGAAGAAATATGCATGACCTCAATATATACTTAAACTCTTCGCCACTTAATATTTTGCGAGAAAACATTTTAGATGCTAGCGATAGAAGGAAGCGGATTTTCATTAGCTTTCCATTGATATATTTCGTTTTCTGATAAATGAATTACCACCATGCCTAAATTAGCGTTAACTAAAAAAATTACATCATCAATCGTATCGGCAAGTAAAAAAGTGTTCCATGAATACAGTAGACTATGGCATATCAGTATAAATGATACACTGTTATCTTCGTGAATGTTTGTTCTATAATATTATCAAATAAAAAACTGTAAAATACACTAAAGAAATTCCATTATGAGACTCTGAAGAAATATGCATGAACTTATATTCACTTAAACTCATCGCAATTTGATATTTTGTGTTAAGACTTTTTACATGCAACATATCAATAGAAGCGGAATTTAATTAGCTTTCCATTGCTATATTTCATTTTCTGATAAATGAGTTAGAACCATGCATAAATTAGCGTTAACTAAATAAATAACATCATCCATCGGGTATTTATCCCGATAGATGATGTTATTTTTTTAATTAACGCTAATTTATGCATAGTTTTGATTCATTTATCAGAAAACGAAATATAGCAATGGAAAGCTAATGAAAATCCACTTCTTTCTATCGCTAGCATCTAAAATGTTTTCTCGCAAAATTTTAAATGGCGATGAGTTCAAGTAAATATTAAGTTCATGCATATTTCTTAACTCTCTCATAATGGCATTTCTTTATTGCATTTTACTGTTTTTTATTTGATAATATTATTGAACAAATATTTACGAAGATAACGGTATATCATATATACTGATAAACCATAGGAAGGGAAAAGGGAGTGATGTTCGAAAATGGCAGGAATCGCATAACTGGCCTCCACTTGAAATAGCCCAAAATGAGTAGCAAGTCCAGTATAGAGTAGTCTTTGACCCAGCTATCTCGACTTCTGGATTAAATACCTTTCCTGACATATCCAACAATGTTTCTGTTAATGCTATTATATCAAAATCCTCTACACGATTTATTCCTCTCAAGAAATCTATCTTGTTTAAAATACTCCTACAGTTTGTATAGTAAACCTTCAAGCAACTCCTCTTCTTTTTTGTCCATTTTCCCTTTATCTTTAACTAAACCCCTCCTCTCTCTCTTTTTACGAATCACTTTAGTTCCCTGCCTTCTGAAACTCCTCCTAGTGTCGCAAGTTTTCATTTACCCCGACCCTATTGTCTAATCCCCGGTTCTCTATCTCAGAAAAGGCTGCAGTGCATCTACCTCCCTTTCAAGGGATTCAGACAAGATCTGAACTACTTTCCTCGAAAAGTGTACCCCGTCCCTGCGGTAGAGGTGGTTATGCCCGAAAAAGAGGTCCCAGCTGTCGACAAAGGCCCAACCATTGGCTTTGCAATGATGTGCCAACCGGCAACTCAAAGCAATAGCCCTGGAGTACCACAAGTCGTCCACATAGCGTCATGGAAGGACACCACACACCACAGGGAACCCACCCCTGTCCCTAACCTTACCTACAGCTTCCTTGAGCCGCCGTAGCAATTCCTCACTTCTTACACACTCAACATAAGTTCCCCCAGCTCAGGCAGACGATGGGCTTTTTCCCTTGGTCCGCCATGCACTCAACAATCACATCACTAACATAATCTATCCCGTTCCCTGGGTAACTCACCGACTTCATGCGCATCCCATCCCTGTCACAGAACCTGCTGTCGGGATGCCTAATCTAACTGTCACCAACAACCAAGATTTTACCTTCGGGTAATGATGTATCGTCTACCGTCTTTACCTCCGTATCTTCCTCCTGCAGCACCGAGAGTGCCTGAAATGAGTTCGTGCACACAACATGGTTATTGTTTACCATTATCTTCTTCGGGGGGCTCCACCATGATCAATTACCTTCCATTCACCAATCCCTGGTGACTTACTAGGAACCATAGTAGTCGTCCGAGGCACGTCTCGCTCTGGTAACCCTCCAGGTACATCCTTCGCATGTGCCCCTCCACTCACTCCACTTGGACCTCCATCTCCACACTTAAGAGATCGTATCTCTATTTCCTGCTTCTTCACCACGCTTTCCAACTCGTTCACTTCACTTAAAAAGGACCTTTTCAGTTCTTCGATCGCCTAAGAATAGCCTTAAGAGCCACTCCACACCCTTCACTACACTCCCCTTCGACCCTTTTCCTTCCCTCTACCACACTCGTTTTCACCTCAGCCTCCTTCACTACTACCACACTACCACTTTCAACCACAGCAAAAGCACACAGCGCCCACTTCTCTCCCTGCCTCAACCAAAACACTCTCGACGCTAATCCCCTCTGCAGCTGACATCTTAACTCAGGTCTGACCTGACTACACACACACACACACACGGAGCTGCCAGGAGCACGTCTTTCCTCCACCAAGTCACCACCTCAACAGGACAGGATATAGATAGATAGACAGATAGATAGATAGATAGATAGACACATAGATATATGTAGATAAGATAAATAGATAAATAGACAAGTGCTTGTGGGCCCTTCGGACCCATGTATTGATGTTTGCAGTAGTAGTATATATTAGATAACAATATGAGTGCAAACCCCAATCATGTTGCTGTCGTTGGTCACTGGTCAAAGTGCCTCGGGGTAGACCACGTTCCGTGTGATTCCACGGGGCGCCAACACTTCGACGGCATCAGCACAGCCAACGTAGGGTGACGTAGCGTTGGCCGTGCGTGGTGTATATCAGAATATCGAGCCCAAGCACACACACACTCACACACATATATACACAGGCACACACACACACATGCACACGCACACACGCACGCACGCACACACACATGCACACACACACACACATGCACACACACACACACACACACACACACACACACACACACACACACACACACACACACACACACACACAAACGGTAAGTCCATGAGTTTACGGAGTTATTGAAATACGGAAAATCGCTACAGCAGAGTTTCTTCATGTAATCTAATACACATAAAAGTGTTTATAGCCCAAAACCCCCCTTCAAAATTATTCAATCGACATGGGACCAAGCCGCTTACCACATACGATTTATTTGTGATTTTTAAAGCCTACTCTCATCAAAATTGAATTTACAGTTTCTGCTACCCATAACAGACAGACAGACAGACAGACAGACAGACAGACAGACAGGCAGACAGACACACGGCTACTCCTATAGTGTATTTAATTGATAGATAGATGGGTATATGGGTGGATGAATGGATAAACATTTTTCGTAACTCACTCCCTGGTGTTTCATATAACATTTCCGGGACTCCATCCTTTCCATCAATTAAGATTTCATGTTTAAAATACGCGAAGGGAAAGGATGAAAAGGGAAGTAAAGGAAGAAAGAGAGGGAAGTGAAGCATACATGAGTGAATGGATGGCCAGCAAAAGGAGGGAGAAAGTATTGGTCAAGAAACATAAAAGTATAACAGATTCAATTAACGAAGAAGGGAAAGAAGAGAAATGAAAAGTGTACAAATACTTATGCAATTATCTCAACAAAAAAACCAACACAGGGATGAAAAAATACAAAAGGAGAAAAGTTTTAATGAAAATATGTTATCAAAAATGGATGAGAAAATAGAGAATGGCCAGAATAAGGAAATCAAAAGAAATAAGTGCAGGTACTAAATGCTGAAAAAAATGAAGAGACAACGTAATATTGAATTAAACCAAATATAAAACAGGAATGAAAGGGGAGACACAAAAACAATCAAAAAAGGATAGCAAGACAATTCCATAACAATGCAAGTGAACACATTGGTAGAAAAAAAGGAAAAAAGTGACCAAAGAAGGAGCAAAAAAGCTAAAAAAAAGATCATTACAAAAAAGAAAAGAAACTTGAGTACAGAAATAGGAACATTTTACAGATTACTGTAAACAAAAAAGTAACATAAGGAAAGAAAGAAAAAAAAGTAAGGTCAGTTGGAATGTAACAAAGAAGGAAAGAAGAAACCTAAGAAAATAGGATAAAGGAAATATATAGAGGAAAAATTACAATATATTGATATAGAAACCATAGTGGAATGGAAAGATGAAAATAATAAGAGATAGGAGAAAAGTAGGAACATATGA
>JACEEZ010000980.1:105079-135079 GCA_016584305.1 Chionoecetes opilio | reverse complement strand
CCAGCAGTGACCAGCCTGGTAGGCAGCCCTCTTGATGTGCTGAATGAGTGCAGCCTGTGTAGGAGGGAGACCATCTATTGCTCTGCCTTTCTGGGTGAGCAGTTCCTTCCTTGCCTTGTTGACACACTCCTGATTACTGATATGATCATATAACAGGACCACAAATCGTTCCAGTGGCCCCAGCCATTCTTCTATTGACTGTGGGCTTGGTCTAGCAGCCAAGGCACATAATGCTGGGGTGACATTTCCACATGTGTTCCATGTGGCCCATGCGGTCCTCTTGCCTCTGCCTCTAAAACAGGACACCGTGTCGCACCCAGTGAAAGCATGGAACATTGGCAATGCAACACACCGATCAGGACCAAGTGCTCTGGCTATCTCATGAGCGGCGATGAACTTGAAGCTCTTTCCAGCACCAAAGGCAATCCACAGTTCAGAGATGTCGAGGCGCTGGGCTGAATTTATGGCTAGAACTACAACGTCTGAGTCAACTGTGCGTATTGACACTTTGTTATGCTCTTGCGGAACAGCATCTTCTAGGTGGAGCATAATGCGAGTGTCGGCCTCTTCATGGGTGCATGGAGCTAGACCCAAAACATCTTGGCGATTTATGCAATGTACATCAGTATGGTGTGTGGTGATGGCATAATCCTGGAACGTCTTTGCAGTCCCAGGTCGCAGCATGTTGACGATGGCAGCTCCATCAAGGATGGTGACCTCCACTGTAGGACTGGAGACATTCTCTTTCACAGTAGTAAACTCTTCCAAGCAGGGTAACAAGTCACTCTTCGTTCCGGTTATCATGACACCCATCTGTGACAGTGCTGGTGGCCAGGCCTGATTTTCGTGCTGGAAGAACTCGTACAGATCACTATTGCGTATTTGGGAGGCAATGTACAATCTAGAAAAGAGTGAACAGTCATTCTTCAGCGATGATAACTTTAGCTGTTTGTATGACTTCTCTCTGATTGGAGGCCGACTGAAGAGATGGAGTTTGTTCCGCTGGATAGGATCTGAGATGGGCATTGTTTGGTTGACAAGTCTCTCTTTAACATAAGATTCATACTTATTGACTTCAAGGCTCTTGATCTGGCGAACCGTGTCTGCCACAGCTGCATCTACAATGTTTCTACTGTCCAGTACAAGAAGATCGCAACCATTGTCGCAGAAAAGGTTTCCCATCTCTTCTATCGTACCACTCAAGTACTTTATATCTTTTGCAAATGCCATCTGTACGTGCTTCTTTTGTTCATGGTGACGTCCATCTGTGTACTGCCTATTCTCAGTTAAACCCTGGAATTCTCCAATCAAACGAGCCATCTCGGGACCAGATACCATCCAGCGACGCAAAGCTGCCGGATTCTCTGCTAGGCACACAGCCCCACCATCACCTTTCACAGAGGCATTATTCTGCTCGTTGGCCTGGTCAATAGCAATAGCAGAGAATACACGTTGTGACTTCTTCACGATAAACTTGCCGTTTAGGAACTCGGCATAGACATTAGGATGGCTCGCTTTTAGCGATACCATTTCACGCAGGTGGACTGGTATCCATCTGGCGTAGTGTGTGTGGTCCAAAGCGAAGAACCAAGGAACAATATTGGTCAAGGCCTCCACATACATTTGGAAGTCACCTTCTCGTATTGCTCTCACAAGGATCATCACTTCCAGCTCCAGCTGCGGGATGATGAACCAGAATTGGAATTGGGGAGACGCATCAGCTGTTTTAGTAGCCCAATCTACCAGTGACATCATATTGTGTTCATCATTTAAAACTTTGCTGTACTCTGTGTATGCCTTCTTCATAAGTAGATACAGACTACCGGCTGTGACTTGATGAGCCCTTCTAGTTCGTGTCACATGGGATGCTTTCAGAAATTATTCCCCTGTTCCAGATGTGGCAACTCCAGCCTGAACGAGTGCTCCTGTCCACCCGCTGCCTTCCAGAAAATCTCCCAGTGTCTTCAGAGCTGCCATCTCTATATGTAGATCCACCAAACATCACAACAAAGTGATCCCCTCCGTGACTTGTTGGTCAGCTCCACTGGATTTTCTTTGCAAGCGTGTACAGTGGCTGGTCACATGTGATGATTGGCACATGACCAGGATTAAGGACTTCAACCGCTGTCTTCACAACATCCATGCATGGCGAATCATGGCCACTGATTTTGTCTGGTCGTGGAAGAGAGGAAGTAAGGAAGGGATAGTCAAATCGCTGTCTTCTAGTAGTGCTTCTTGATTGCTGGCATGGTATGCAGCCCAGGAGATCATTTCATTCCCATGCAAGGCGTCAGTGTCCAGTACATGCCGCACATGCTGCAGCCATCTGTGAAAAGAATCATTAGAATTACATGACTATCAAAATATTATCCTCATTAAAATTACATGTTTATTAGAATACTATCATCATTAGAATTACATGTTTATCAAAATACTATCATCATTAAAATAAGTAATTTTAATGATAATATTTTGATAAACATGTAATTCCAATGATGATAGATTATCAAAATACTATATCATAAAAAGAGTACTACTGAATTTAAACTTACACATATTCTTTCTGAATGGCTTGTGGTATGAGCTGACAGTCGGCTTTGTTCGGACCTTCTTGCTTTGGTATTGGTGGATCTTGTCTGACAAGAGGAGCAGGTGCGATACTAGTGTAGGCCTTGGGCAGGCGTGCCATCGTCCCCTTAGTATCATTAGCACCATGTGTGGTGACAATTGCCCGATCATCTCCACTGAAGTTACTGTCTGGGTGTTGAAACAGAGATATACCAATTCCATGGAATGAGTCGTGTGTAGTAGTAGAGCTGGGGTTATGGTCAATGTTGTCAACTGCAGCTGTTGTGAAGAGACCACCTTTCAGCTTAGGAGGACATACAGCTTTCTCTATAGTGTAGTGATGACAGATCTTGTTGCCTAGCTCATTTGAAATGTCCAACACAAGGTCATATTAAATGCTCAGGCCCAGCTCATACACATTGTCCACAAGTTCGCGCTTACGAGTTTTTGTGTGAATCATCACGCCTAGGTAGATAGGCAAAGGTGTTTCCCGTTCCTGGCTGTGCCTGGTTGTACTTCCGATCCCGATTTTCCCGATGCCTTACCAAACTGTTGTGCATAAGTAGCTGCGAAATGGTGAGAACTGGTTGTGGCACTGCTGAAGAACTTGACTGTGCATTGATGTTTGGTCATTTCAACACCATACCACAAGAGAAACTGGCAAATAATCTTCCTGACATCTGGGTTCAAATGAACTACTGAATTGGTTTTTCATTTTGAAGATGTCTCTCCTCACTATGTTGACAGCCCTGGCAAGATGAACAGCGTCAATGTCAGCATCAGGCTCGCATGCTTTGATCAATGCAGATCCAACATCTTCTTTGGCAATGAGGACCACATCTCTGCCTTGCTTATGAGCTGCCAAATCTGGAAAATAGCCCAATATTCTGTCTTTGAGCTTGGTGGAGTGGATGCGCCCTACTACCTCAATCCCAAGTAAGTTAAGTCTAATGCTGTACAGGTTCACCAGGTCTTTGAGTTTGAAGACTGGTGCAATTACAGCATCGGTACGGGCATCTTCAATATAGGATACCAGTTCAGCAAATGCAATGCCATGGGTCACGGTGTCCACATCAGACTCTCCAGATGTTCTTGTTTCTCTTGCTCTATTGTATAATGAGACCAGGCACTGTACATGGTATTGGTCATCGTGTGCAACTAGGTCTCCTTCACTCAATTTGGCAAGTAGTTGTCTGTCCTGCAATTTGAAGGCACATTGTCGGACACGGGCATCAACCCCGAATGTTGATGCTTTGCACAATGACCCTCCAGCTGGTGCAGGTTTGCCACAGAAGAAGCATGTTCCAATGGAAATACTTGTCTCTCCCAAACTTTGACGGGTGAACTTCTTATAGTCATCTGCATCATCTTATATGGGTCTCTTCTTATTCTCTGCACGCTGTAGTTTTGTTTTGTTATACCGAAGTCGACATGGGTCGTGCCACTTGGCTTTGTAATGTTGTAGTGTTGCCTCAATGCCCTCATCGTCATCAAGGCGTCATAGATTTAGAGTTCGTGGCAAACAACCAATCCTACTGAAAGCCACAAGAAGGTCAGCAATTGTCTTATAACCAGCTCCGTGTGTGCCACGTCTGGACTCAGCTGAACAATGAAGCACCTCCGATGTTTCTTCCTGGCACAGAATACACTTTCTCCAATCTGTTATTAGACAATGTGCTGATGTACCAGGATGTACAGGGTTCACCACCTTGTAGATTTTCTCCATCGTTACACTGTTACACACCTGAAACCCAAAACAACAATATGTTACACCATTTTTTCTTATAACGCCCCTACTACAATACACAGCTGGTGCTTTATGATAATTGAATACGGATATAGGGCATTATCAACCATAGTTGACTTATATAAACTATTGATAAGATGTACATAATACCAATATATCAGTTCTCCTATCACTACAATGGAGCTTAGCTAGCATTTCAGAGGGACTATGACAGCGGATGGCGGCCATCTTGGAAAATGGCCACCAATTGCGTCACAGAGCAAATCGCCAATGACCCTATAGTCAAATATCTTCGCATAGGCATGCTCTAACTGTGTACCAGGTTCCATGCTTTTATCATCAAAGTCACAATTCAGCCAAATAATTATCACATCTACGGTACTAAAAAGGAAGCGCTTCTGTTTCCCAGGAGCCAGACTCGACGTCATCACTACAGCCTGCGATGACGTCACCAAAAACACTAACGATAACACTCTCTATGTCATTCATGCAGAAACCAACGACGTTCGAGCGGATCTGAAGAAATACTGGACAAGTACAGGAAGTTGATCCAGAAATTCAAGACTAAAACTAATCATATCATTATTTCAGGAAATTTCCCCAGACTGGGAGTTGGCCACCGCTTTTACGATAAAGCGTTCAGCGTAAATAACCGGCTAAGGTCTCTTTTTGCACAGGAAAATGTTGACTTCGCAAATTTCTAGGATAATTTCTACGAAGACCCCCATCCTGGTTGAGGATTCCATCCTGTTTGGGGATGACGGACTCCACCTCAGCCCCGTTGGTCATGCATGATTAGGACGTCTGCTAAATGATCAAGTTTCTTCTTACAGATCAAAGGACGGCGAGCGGACGGCAATAGCAGCATCACCTTAACCCCTCTCTAACCCCACAGCAACGCTGGGTCACGTTTTGTTTCCGCAAATACTAATCAAAGTAACTTAATCAAGCGCTCTGTTACAGTGGACCATAGACACCCTGCCGGTAAACCCATATGCAAGGTTACCAAAACTATTAATGAACTTAAATTACTATACACAAATGCCAGAAGCATTATTTTAAAGCGTACGCCTATTATTAGCTTACGTAGTATTATTAAGTATTATTGGCCTACGTTGTTTCCGAAACGCCAGATATCGTTAGTATCACTGAGAGTTGGTTCAAAACCAAAGATAAACATTTATTATCTGAAATAACCATTCCAGGCTACAAGACATTCCTAAATTGTCGTACGCATAAAGCAGGTGGAGGTGTCATTCTTTACATTAAAGATAATTTGCAAGCAATCGAAATCGATAAAGTAAATCAAGATCATTATGACTCAGTCTACGCAAAGATTAAGCTTAACGGTAAACTGCTAACCAATGGGACAATATATCGTCCTCTTAAATCAAATGCGGAAGTACATTGCCTCTTGTATGACGAGATAAAGTCACTTGTCAACAATAATAACGATACAATTATATGTGGAGATTTTAACCTACCTCGTATAAACTGGAATAATAATTCTGCTGATAGAGAAGGTATGCGATTGCTTGATATGGTAAGCGAAGTATATTTAAATCAGGTGGTCCTGTGTGCCTACAAGGGATAATAGTATCCTAGATTTAGTTATCACTACCCAAATTCATCTGATTACCTCTGCCAACGAAGTTGAAGGAAGGTTATGTTTTCACCCCGATCTGTCTGTCTGTTTGTTTGTTTATTTGTTTGTTTGTTTGTTTGTTTGTTTGTTTGTTTATTTGTTTGTTTGTTTGTTTGTTTGTTTGTTTGTTTGTTTATTTGTTTGTTTGTTTGTTTGTTTGTTAGTGTACAGGATTTCTCAAAAAGATACCAATAGATTTGGACCAAACTTGGTATACCAAGTCTATTTGGTATAAGGAAGAACTGTTTTAATTTTGGATGAAATCGAATCACAACTGTTCATCACAACCATGGCAACCAATTGATGTAATATGTTTCCTATTTTTTTATTTGTTTGTGGGGGGTAAAAATATTCAGTTTTTTTTCAGCGTTCTAGGGATCACTGAGGCCTTAGGACACACTATGGTAAACTAGATTTTCTCGTAACTTCATCGTATCTGGGTAAAAATTGACCATGTTGGAACCCCCCGCCGCTCGCACCCACGTCATCGAGAAATATTCGGGCGGAAGTATGCGCTCTACTATGCGCCTCCCCCCTCCTAGTTGATAATTGCGATATAGGTGATCATTTGGCAAACAGTGATCACAGGTTAATCAGATGCGGCATAAATTGCAACGTAGACACCACAGAAAATCGGTTATTAGTTCAAAACTATAATAAAGCAGAGTTCATGAATATCAGCAGGGTACTAAGCGAAGTTGATTGGATTGACCTACTAAATGGTAATAACGCCGAAAACATGTGTAATTTATTCACAAACAAACTCCAATCGGTTTTTGAAAAAATATGTTCCTATGGTAGGAAAACGTTTGAATAACATAAACAGACCTTGTTGGATGACTAATGCGATTCAACAAATCATCGGCAGTAAGCGCCGAGTGTATACAGTTTACAAGCGATCAAATACGGACTGCGATTCTAGAGATTAGAATGACGTAAAGCGTCGTTGCAAAGGATTCATTAAGTCTAAAAAGGGAGAGTATGAAGAAAAAATTGCAAAGGAATCCAAATTAAACCCGAAAAGGTTCTTTCAATACGTTTGAAGTAAGAAAAACGTCAAAACATGTATTGGGCCCCTGAAAGATAAGAATAACATCTTAGTAAATGATAATAAGAGTATGGCGTCCGTACTCAATGATTACTTTAATGTAGTTTTTATTAAAATAGACGAAGCTCCATTACCAAAACCAGTAAACATGTTTGCGGGACTCGAAAGTGACAGATTGGTAATAGGAGAGATAACAGTAGATGAGATATCAAAGAATTTGCAGAAACTTGACCCAGCAAAATCCGTGGTGGTGGACTAAATCTCGCCGAGATTACTTCGTCAATGTTACAGTCAACTTTTGCTCCCATTAAAGATTATTATCAATAAATCGCTAATGGACAAAAATGTTCCTAGTATGTGGATATTTGCTAATGTTTCACCGATATTCAAGAAAGGGTGTGCCTGGCAAGTAATTATCGTCCAATTAGTCTAACGTCTGTGATTGTAAAACTATTTGAGAAAATATTGCGGGATAAAATAGTGTCTTTTCTCGATGAAAATAACTCAATATTAAACTCCCTGCATGGATTTCGAAATAAGAGATCCTGCTTAACAAACCTACTCAATTTTGTCAATGTCATTTATTCAAACTGGGACGCTAAAACTCCCTCGGATATAATATACCTTGATTTTCAGAAAGCCTTCGATACAGTTCCCAATAAGCTACTCTTGACCAAGCTAAGGGCACATGGCTTAAAAGAGCAGCTATGTTCATGGATTGGCGATCGGCTTTCAAATCGTAAACAACGGGTAGTAATAAAAGGCGAGGCATCTGATTGGTTACATGTTACTTGTGGGGTGCATCAGGGCTCGGTCTTGGTCCTACTCTTTTTCTGATATAAATCAATGATCTGGACTGCGGACTTGTATCTAAAATATCGAAATTTGCAGATGACACCAAATTAGGCGGGAAAGCATATACTAGAGAAAACTGCGAACTCATACAACGTGATCTCGACAAATAATCAGATTGGAGTGACAAATGGCTATTAAAATTCAATTCCGATACATGTAAAGATATGCGTATAGGCAGCGATAACCTCAAAAATAACTATCAAATGCAAAATAAATCGTTAACTGAAGTACAGCAGGAAAAGGCTTTAGGTGTCATCATTAATAATAATCTTAAAACCATTACGCATTGCCTAGCTGCCAGTAAAAAGGCGAATATGATGTTGGGCATCATTTAACGCAGCTTTGAACATATAACTCCGAAATTAATGACACGATTATACACGTCTTTGGTTAGGCCGCACTTAGAATATGCCGTTCAATTCTGGTCACATTGTTTCGTAAAAGATCAAGCCAAATTGGAATCAGTGCAAAGAAGAGCAACCAAACTAATTCCATCTCTGCGAAATTCATCTTGTGAAGGGAGACTTCGGAAACTTAATATGTTTTCCTTAAAGGATCGTAGAATCCGTGGGGACTTGATAGAAACCTTTAAGATCCTAAAAGCATTTGATGTCATTAATCAAGAGAACCTATTCGAGCTTTCTCCTCAAGTGACAACAAGTAAAAACGGTTTTAAACTGAACGGACAACGTTGCATCACTGATTTCCGTAAAAATTATTTCAATGTTAGAGTTATTGATCGATGGAACAAATGACCAGCAAATGTTGTCGATGCCAGCACAATAACTTCATTTAAAAACAGACTTGACGCGCACTGTAAAGTAAATGGGTATTGATATTGCCCTGCGAATTCATAATATAGTCCACCGGCTCGATTAGTGTTAGTGGTAGTTGTAGTTAGCATATTTCATATCTTATCATTCTTCAATACGAAACTTCCATGTTCCGTTCTTCTTTAAGGACATGGTATAATTTTCCAACTGTCCTCCTACATGTAGTTGATAGTTAGTAGTATATAGTACAACAGATACCCTAGTTATGGACCAATAGGTCTCCTGGTGTCTGTTATTCCTATGTATTCCTATGTATTCCTCCTCCTCCTCCTCCTCCTCCTCCTCCTTCCCTTCTCCCTCCCAGCGCCTCATCCAACCTTCCTCCTCCCCGTCTCCCTATTTTTCTGGTTTCCTCTCTGCCACAGTCCTCCCTTTGTCTCCCATTAGGCCAATTGGCCTAATGGGAGACAAGGTCTAAGGTTTGTGCTGTAGTAGTGACGACAGGCCTGCGGGGTGTAATATATCATTGCTTTGTTGTAGGAAGGTTTTGGAGGGGGGAGAGGATACAGGAGGAGGAAGAAGAAGAGTCTTTTGAAGGAGTTCCTCAGGTCTTTTTCCCCGAGGTCGTCCCTTATCTTCACTATTTCGTCCTCCGTCCCTTCTTTTCTCTTCCTCCTGCACCTCCTCCTCCTCCTCTATATCCGACACGCAAGACCACCATTACCTTATATATCTAGTTATCCTATCTTATATATTATATATTCCATTCTATCTAGTATCTATTAATCTAGTATCATCTCCCACAACCTGATGTCATTCGGGAGATAAGCAGCATCCGATTACCTTAGTTCCTCCTCCTCCTTAATTAACTCTTAGGTAGGCTCAGTCATTCTTAGGGTGGAATAGGGAGGAGAGGGACGGAGGTGGGGATGACGGGGAAAAGTTTGGGGTATGGAAGGGCAGTTCACCATAGAAGGGAGGTCATTTTGGGTCGAAGTTCCGGGCAGCATATTCCCGTTTTCTGGAACAGTATGTCGCGTTAACTCTTGAACATGTCAGGCTAGGTTGCGTTATGTTACGTTTAAGGAAGGCTAGGTTTCGTGAACTGCATAGTAACTTTGTGTGGTAATCCCAATGAGGGTATTTTGGGGAAAATTCAATGGATAGTTTCGGAGCTAAAGCCAAGCGTCTTCACTGGGAAACCAAATACTCTCACATAGTATGGGAATATGCTTCCGGGCTACATTACCACGTCTTATTCCCTTGCACACCTGTTCCCGTACTGTTGTTATGATACGGGAATACGGAAGTCATTACCGATGATATGTGGCTTTATTTCCTTTACATTAATGGTTTGTTGAGGAAATGGCGTATTTGAGGCTATGTTCTGTCTCTGTCTCTGTCTCTGTCTCTGTCTCTGTCTCTTTCTCTGTCTCTGTCTCTGTCTCTGTCTCTCTCTCTCTCTCTCTCTCTCTCTCTCTCTCTCTCTCTCTCTCTCTCTCTCTCTCTCTCTCTCTCTCTCTCTCTCCTCTCTCTCTCTCTCTCTCTCTCTCGCTCTCGCTCTCGCTCTCGCTTCTCTCTCTCCTCTCTCTCTCGCTCTCTCTCTCTCTCTCTCTCTCTCTCTCTCTCTCTCTCTCTCTCTCTCTCTCTCTCTCTCTCTCTCTCTCTCTCTCTCTCTCTCTCTCTCTCTCTCTCTCTCTCTCTCTCTCTCTCTCTCTCTCTCTCTCTCTCTCTCTCTCTCTCTCTCTCTCTCTCTCTCTCTCTCTCTCTCTCTCTCTCTCTCTCTCTCTCTCTCTCACACACACAGTTTAGTTTAGTTAGTTTAGTATATTGACTACAAGCAAACATAATCACATTTATAATTTAAGATTACGGTAAAATATACAATGGTACCTATCATTATACATATAACAACTAGTTGTAGTCCAAGAAGGTTAATCTTACTCCGAAACAAACCCTAACAAGTATAAAACTAATCATACGTCTGTAAAATATCATGAACAAACCATTACATTATTGGGTACGATTACAATACATATAATATACTACGAAACACACCTTAACAACTTCACAACTAATCTTACGCCCGCAATATATCATGAACAATCTTGTACATAACATCATTGCTAAAATTGCAAAACAAATCATCCAGAGTGTTAAATGTGTTACTATCTCTCAAATATTGAGTCATAGGACAACTCTCCACAACATGCCTCTCCGTCTGTACTGAGCCACACACACACACACGCTCCTCCACAGGAAGGCGACCCAGCCCTCGCCTGTTCCACCGTCCCGTCTCAATAGCCAGTGAATGCCTTGAAACCCTGAACCTCGTGAACGAGACTCTGTTGAGATCATTTACTGTATGTCTTTCTTTATAAACATCATGCACTCGCATCGTAGGATTAATGTCCATATATACATTATATCTCGACGTATCTGACGACAAAATAGCCCCATGTACATTTCCTACCAATAAGGACATGTCCGTGACTTCACCTCGGGTATATCTATTTATAATCTTGGCAACAGGTGTATTCATTGCAATATAAATTCTAACAAAAATAAGAAAAGGGATCATCATTCATGCCAGACCTTTCTAGCCATAACCTATGACAAAATGTGTGTTGTTTATGTTGTAAAAGGTCTGACAAAGTTGGGTACCCCAGTTCAGCATAACAGACAAATTGGATGTGTTCTTTCTTACCCCTAACAACGCTTTCATAGCCCAGTGGTACAGCTTGATAACAGGTTTCGTGTCGGCACCGAACCACGATTCACATCCATACAAAAGTGACGACGTGAGGGCTGCGTCAAACACTCGACGTTTAACGATGAACGGAACACAATTTTTTTTTCTATGTAAGAAACAAATTTCAAAATTTGGCAGAACTTTACTTTGGCATGTTCTTTCACTGCCGATGAAACAGAGCCATCACATGTAAAGGAGGAACCCAGGGGCCACATTCAGAGAGGCTAACGTCCATGCTTCACGACCTAGCGACATCTATCAGCTGTTTTGGCATTCAGCGTGCAGATTGATGACGTACTTAAAGACGTTGAGCTGTCAAAAACAGGCAACTGCCTACAGGCAGTTGTGGAACACGCAATATACATAAAAATACTCATTAATTGAGTATATATGATGTTTTCTGACTCATGAACTGAACAGGGCATGTATACAAATGAAATTAGGCCATAAAACAATCCCCTGCGCTCGTGGTGAGTTTATTTTGGGGTGATTTGCCGAGTGGTGAACGGCGGCATCTCACCGGGACCACCTCGCCTCACCACACCGGCGGATAGCTGCCACCAACCACCACGCGCACGGCTCCGCATCAGACTGAAGGTATAATGGCTCCCTTTTCCTTAATAAAAACCCAAGCCCTTGTCCATCCAGCCGTGATGGGTACCGGGTGTTAGCCGGGGTTTGTGACCCGCCTCCCGGGGTGGTTGCTTCCCCCAAATGACAGGAAGACCAGCTACGAATAGAGAGATTATCAAGCGGAAAAGATCACCCATAGTAACCATGTACCGCCACTGCCATAACTCGTACTGGAATGCCCACGAGCTCCGGGGTGTAGAAATAGAGGGAGTTAGTTAAGCTAAACACTGTGGTCTTTATCTCTCTCAGAATGTATGCCCAGATATACATAACTGTCACAGTGCTCCACCACAAGTCACCCACACACAGCGGTTCCCTGTCACCAGCCTCACCATTTATGACAAAAAAATTAGTTTTGCCAACATTCACTTTCATACTCATGACCACAAATGCGAAATACATCCAGTTTATTCATAATACCAGTCCTTGTCGTTGACAATAAAACAGTGTCGTCCATTAGCAGTAATACGTGTAACCATTGTAGAAAGGGTTCAGGTTGGCATGCATTCATTATTCTTTTTATCAATTCATTAACAAATATAATGAACAAAAAACAAGAGGTAGACAGTCCCTGTCTTACACCTTGCGTAGTCGTGATCACCGTGGAGCCCATGGATGTTCTCCGTGACGCGGTACATTGCCATCAGCGCCGCCAGCATCACCCTGCCTGCTTCAACACCTCAAACATCTTGTGACGAGGAACAAGATCATATGCCTTGGAGAAATCTACGAAGGATACAAAGTCTAATTTTCTTTCTCCGTGTTACATCTGTCAACAGTCGCAAGGCAATAACATGCTCCAGACACCCTCTCTGTCTCTGCGCACCAGCCTGCTCCCTATAAGGTGTAAACCAGTGGTAGAGGCGTTAACACAAAACCATGTCATATAGTTTGGTTATTGAATTAGTCACACTAATGCCTCAATAATTACTTGGGTTAAGTCTGTCCCTTTTCTTGAATACTGTAAACAGCCAAGCTCTTGTCCAAGACACCTCTAGAAACCTGGTATTGACCAGAAAGAAATACGTTAGTAAAGAGTGAGACCAGGGTTAGGATCCAGTGCGCAGGGAGCATCGAGAGGACGCCCGGAGTTAGACCGTCAGGCCCACACGCTTTGTCTGGTTTCATTTTCGGGATTTGAAGTTCCACTTCCTGGGGAGTAGTGGACCCTACCCATAACTACGTCACGGTTTTTTCACATCGGTGCATTGTGGGGATAAGGCGGGGTCGCCGCGGGTGGACCTACGAAGGGAAAACTACAGCGATGGAAGAATTTCGAGTTATTTTGCGCGAAATTGATATTCCAGGTGCTATATTACTGTGCTCTGTTCTCGCTGACAACACTATAGAGAAGACCTGAGGTAATGGCTGATGTGCAGAGGCTTCTAAACCAAGAAAACAGAGTCATAACAGAGCCTCGTCAAAAGGTAAGCAACTGGTAGGTACGTAATGTGTCCCTACCACTTGCTTACTTCTTAATGAGACTCTGATGTGACTGTTTTCCTGGTTTATAAGCCTTTGCACATCAACCATCACCTCAGGTCTTCTCTATGTTGTCAGCGAGCACGGAAATATAGCACCTGGAATATAAATTTCGCCCAAAACAACTCAAATTTTTTTCATCGTCGTACTGTTCTCTTTGTAGGTTGTACATACTCCTGGTTATGATAGTATTAAAATACCTTATTAATTGAGCTCCTTTTATTGCCTTTCCTAATAATAAGTAGTGGTACATCATGGTTTAAGTGTTACTTGACGAGCCAATGAATACTCTTGAGTCTATACCAACATCACCAACCTTTGCTTTGATTTATCTTATTACTCCATCCATAATCAAGTTGCATAACCACCGTGACATTACTCATCCTATTGGTACCTGGTACTGTCGTCTACCGATATTTTTATCCCTACACAAATCGGGAAAGCTCGCCGACGGTAATGGCTAGGTTCGATTTTGCTTTAATTTTTCTTATTACTCCATCGTCATACGGGCGCTCAAGTGGACGTCGTCGGGAGTCATGTCGTATCCATACATACTCGGCACGCTCTAGATCACGCGGGACGTAGGAAGCATGTCTTGTAGGCTGGCGAGGTGCAATAGGAAACAACCTGTAAGTGATCTGACGGAGAGAGTCTAGAAACATGTGCTTGTCCATACCGTGCTCCTTGTCAACCCCGTGCGGAGAACTCTCCAGGTAGGCGTAGGGTCTGGCCGAACGTAAGCTCTGCGGGACTGGCTTTGAGATCTTCCTTAGTTGTAGTGCGAAGGGCGAGCAGTACCAATGGCAAAGAGTCCAACCAGCGGTACGGATGAGGTTGAGCCTTAAGGGCGTCCTTGATATGGCGATGAAAACGTTCAACCATTCCGTTAGCCTGTGGATGATAAGCAGTTGTAAGATTGTGAGTACTGCCTAGAAAAGCTAGTAACTCTTGCCACATATGTGATTGAAACTGGGCCCCGCGGTCTGTGATGACTGTAGTAGGTGCACCAAAGTGAGAGACCCATCCCGAGAGGAATGCTAAAGCTGTCGATTCTGCAGAGATGTCCGCCATAGACACTGCTGTAGTCCATCTAATGAAACGATTGATACACGTTAAGATATACCTGTACCCTGTGGATGGAGACCAAGGTCCTACAATATCCACATGAACATTCTGGAACCTGCATCTTGGTAAATAAAAGGGTTGCAGGGGAGCCTTCACGTGGCGATGAACCTTTGATGCCTGACACGAGAGACACTGTTGAACCCAGGAACGAGCATCTGCTCGAATACGTGGCCATACCACTGTCCGAGTTAAGAGTCGCTGGGTAGCCTTGACTCCCGGGTGGCTTATGTTGTGGAAGTGATTGAACACCATTCGTCGTTGAGATCTTGGGATGAATGAAATGGTCTGGCCTCTCCACACGACACGTCACACCATAACTGAAGTGTTGTCCCAGGCACTTGAAAGGACATAACTGAAGTGACAATGGATCTCTCTTTAACACGGCCATCTCTTCGTCTGTCTCTTGAGCGATAGCGATCTGTTGGTAATCAAGAGGCACTGGGTATTGAGAAATATTATAGATGAAGCGCGAGAGGGCGTCAGGCACAGGGTTCTCAACTCAGCCAACATGGCGGATGTCAGTCGTGAACTCCGAAATATAGGAGAGCTGTCGCTGAGCCCGTGGAGTATATGCATCGGACGGACGTGCCATAGCGAAAGTCAAAGGCTTGTGATCACAGAGAATGTAAAACTGCCTACCCTCTAATAGGTGTTTGAAGTGCTGCACGGCCATGTATATCGCCAATAGCTCCCTATCATATGTACTGTACTTGACTTGGGTAGTATCGAGGGGCTGAGAGTAGAAACCAATAGGCGATACTTCACCTGTACTGATCTGCTGAAGCACTGCGCTGACCGCAGTAGAAGAGGCGTCGGTAGTAAGAAAGACCTGTGCTTCAGGGTCTAGATAAGCAAGACGAGGAAGCCGTGCTATATCCTCCTTTATGGTTGTGAAAGCAGCTGCAGCCTCTTGTGACCACTTAAACGGGGCTGTTTATCTGTGGGGAATACCCTTCAGAAGGTCATGTAACGGGAGTAACGTATCTGCTGCTTTGGGGAGGAAACGGTGGTAGTAGTTTACAGTACCCAGAAACTCCCTGAGCTTTCTTGCAGAAGTTGGTTGTGGAAACTGACGAATAGCATCTACTTTCTGTGGCAATGGAGTAACACTTTCTTTACTCACCCGATGTCCTAAAAAATCAACTGCTTCCACCCCAAAAACACACTTCGCTGGATGGATTTTGATGTTATTGTCTCGAAGGCGTACCAAAAGCAGCTGAAGATGGGTGCGATGTTCCTCCTCACTGCTGGGTGCCACTAGAATATCATCAATATACACAGTGGCAAAATCAAGGTCGCGCAAGGCATGGTCCATATAGCGTTGAAAGGTTTGTGCCGCATTCCGTAAACCAAAATTCATATACCTGAATTCGTACAGTCTAAAAGGCTTAGTTATAGCTGTTTTGGGTATGTCTGCAGGGTGAACTGGGATCTGATGGGAAGCTCTCACTAGATCTATCTTAGAAAAGATACTCCATGAAGTTACAGCAGCCTCAGAGATTATCTCTTTAGCTTTAGCTTTGTGTGTACACCATTAATGTTCCAGGATATTATTTTTAGGTCACTTACGAGTACATTACCAGGTTGTCAGAAGGTCTGTAAGCTCCAGCTGTCGACCACAACGCCGTCTCAATACAGTTTTCTTTCCCTGGTATTGAAGTGGATGACACAGCCTACGTTCCCTGCTCGTTTCTTCTCAGTCCTTTCAGCGTTGTGGAGCCTCTTCCATTCCTTCCTCACAGCAGGATGAATATCTTTCGTCACATACATTTTCTTGAAGGCTTCACCAGCTGTCTTCAACTTCTTAGCTTGCTCTAGGATGTGTTGCCTCTGCAACTCATCTTGGAGCATCAACAGGATAGAGCGGCACCGGCGGTTCGTCCCGCCTTGCGCCGTACCTCCTAGCCTCCGATGGGCCCCAGCAACGTTGTTCACCCTGAGAATTTCCCATACCTTGTTTAGCTTGTCTGCGTCATTGACTGCACCACTAAGGGATTCTTGCTCGTCATGTACCCCCAGGATCACAACATTCGCCCTCCTCTCCTTACGATCCAGGGCTTCAAGATATAGCTGTTGCTTGAAGATTATCTAGGCTTGTTTGTCAATCTTGACTTCTAAGGCGTCCATCTGCTTTTTAATTACACTTTCGGGCGAAACAACGAGCTTCTTTATCTTGTCCAGTTCTTTAATCACTTCACTTGACTTCTTGTTTATGCTTGCAGGACCCTCATCATCATCTTTCATGGTCAAGATGATATCGATCAATTCACTTTTCCTTAGATTTTCGAGCTGGTTTCGGGGTATCGTCTTTGGCTCAGACATGGTCACTCAGCGAGAGCGGACAAAGTCCACGCTTCGAGGAGCTACTGGAAACACGTCCGGTCACCACGGCGTCTGAGCACACACACTTACGAGTGTGTGTGCTCACACCGCCGCGGTCCGCACACGCCTCGATGGTCCAGTGGATAGCGCGCTGGCCTGCCATTCTGTGGTTAGCGGTTCGAGTCCTCACTGCTCCCGGAGATTGTTACTGACAAATTCGGGCGGTTACTATCCCCCTTGAGCAAGGGGATGGATGTGTGAGGTCTGTGAAGTCCCAGCATTACCCAAAGATCGGTAAGAATGAGCTCCAAGCTCGCACCGGGAGGGTGAAACTGGCGATCGCGAGCCAGCTCGCGTGGACAAGACCATGGGTGACACATACACTAAATGTTACCATCACGCCATGACATTGACTCACCTGTGTTCGCATAATATTGTAACCTGGTGTTTACCTCGACTCCTAATTGGATACAAGGAAAAAAAAGGCTAAAGTAATCGTCCAGACCCATTTGTTCTTTGCATAATTATGTTGAATGTTCATTCAAAATACCTAATCCACAAAAAAATATTGATTTCCACGCCTTATTTCCTTAAAAACATGACTTCTCTAAAAAGCGCAGGAAAAACAACAGCCCTATTCCAGCCGTGGCGGGAAACATGCTGGTGACGTCACATGAGTAAGCCTCCCAGCCCTGCCTGATACAAATACACGGAGACTCAGAAAAAAAATATAATTCCTGAAGAATTTTGGGTGTTTCTGATATATATTTTTTGCGATATGGCATATACTTGCATCCTTCATGGGTACAGCAAGAAAGCTGTGCATTTCCAGAGAGCTTAGCACCCATTTCCAACCTATTTGGCCAGGTTATATGTGTGCAGTGCCCGTGAGTGGCGGGTGAGAGGCGGGCGGCTAGACAATGTTCTTCACACCGCGGGACTCTCACCCGCCTCTCACCGGCGCTGCACACACATAACCTGGCCAAATAGGTCGGAAATGGGTGCAAAACTCTCTGGAAGGGTACAGCTTTCTTGCTGTACCCATGAAGGATGTAAGTATATGCCATATCGCAAAAAATATCTATCAGAAACACCCAAAATTCTTCAGGTATTATATTTTTTTCTGAGTCTCCGTGTATTTGTATAGGCAGGGCTGGGAGGCTTACTCCTGTGACGTCACCGAGCCGTGGTCCGTCGTCTGTTGGTCATCAGTTGTGTTTTGAGAGCTCGGGGAATTTTCAGATTTTGAATGCGGATCATTTAAAAACGGGTAACTGGATGCAAAAAGTGACAACATATTGTTGATATACTCGATCATGGCTATATTTTGACTGCATGAAATCATGAATGATGAAATGGTATGGACGATTACTTTAAGATGTGTTGTTTTGACTGCATGAATGGAAGGATTTTTTACTCAAGTATTTTCGTTTCTGAACTTAGTTTTATTTAGTGTTTTCTTCATATATTGTATCTGAAGTACGTACATTACTTTCCCTAAAAGGTCACACGACTGTAAACTCACAAAAACTGGGACTAAAATAAAATTATTGTTTAGCTAGTTAAAATAATAATAAGAAAAATATATTTCCATTGATGTGTTATTAAATATTCCACCTAAATCATTGAATTGCAAAAACATAAATTATGTAACTCATATAAAAGACTGAGTTATTGTCGTAAATGAAATATGAAACCTATCCAATATAGTCGTGATTCTGCAGCATAAAATTTAAGTCATATTCCCTATAGCAACTGAAAAAAGTGAATAAATCATACAAATGCTGCTGCAATAACCACAACGCATTGCAGAATACTTATTGTTCAACTAACTTCGAATTTTACAACTTTAGAACACAGTCAAACTTACCTATATATAAACATTATTGAAGCCTAGGTGGGTTGAGAGAGAGAAAGACAGATAGATAGAGAGAGAGAGAGCGAGAGAGAGAGAGAGAGAGAGAGAGAGAGAGAGAGAGAGAGAGAGAGAGAGAGAGAGAGAGAGAGAGAGAGAGAGAGAGAGAGAGAGAGAGAGAGAGAGAGAGAGAGAGAGAGAGAGAGAGAGAGAGAGAGAGAGAGAGAGAGAGAGGTCATTAACATTTTTAAATTTCACCTGTCTGAGATGGTCACCGATGCGTCACTCACATGTCACACCTGTCCTTCCTCCTCCTCCTCCTCTCCTCCTCCTCCTCCTCCTCCTCCTCCTCCTCCTCCTCCTCCTCCTCCTCCTCCTCCTCCTCTCCTCCTCTTCCTCCTCCTCCTCTTCCTCCTCCTCCTCTTCCTCCTCCTCCTCCTTCCTTAACATCTAAGCCCCTTGAGTCACAGAGGCCAAATTCCACCTCAGTCCCATCGCCCACATGCATAATTGATACACCTATTTAAGCCAATAGTTTAAGGAAGGGTCATTGGAGGGGGGGGAGAAAGGTTGAATATCTGCACAGTAATGGCGGAGGAATAGGAATAGGAAGGGTAGGAAGTGGAAGATTAGGAAGAGGAGGAGGAGGAGATGGAGGTGAAGGAGGAGCAGGTTAAACGGAGTAAGGGAATAATGCATGTATGGGTGGAGGAGAAAGAAGGAATTCAGGAGGAGGAAGAGAAAGGAAAAGGGGGAGGAGGAGGGGGAAGGATAGTTGGAGCGCAGGCCACGTACGAGCTAAAAAATATATATAAAAAAATGAAAAAAATTGTACGTAAAAGAAAAGATGCAAAAGGATTATGGGGAAGCAGAATATGAGGAAAAAAGAAAAAGGAATAGGTGGACTCATTATTATGAATTGTTTGTGATGAAGGAACTTTGTAGTTACGACACCAAAATGGGTAGTTCCGAAATCTCCTGACAAAAAAAATTATAATTCCATAAAGTTATTACTTCTGGCCTTGTATTCTAAAGAGGAAACGTTCACCATATCAAAGTTTCACCTTTTTTTTCTCTCCCTCTTAAAAAAAAATAAAAAATTCTTAATGCCTTCTACTACGATTGGTTTTGGAAGAGATCGAGCTAATGAGAAACCCTTTACCATTTTCTATAAAGAGCAGAGTTCCTCAGGGAGGAAGGAGGCGTGGGGGTTCCTCGTTTTCTTTACTCGCGGGAGAAAGATAGACGGGATACTCTCAAGATATCGATACATTGCCTCGAAAGATGGATAGAGTGTGTGAGATGGGGCAGGGAATCAAGTAGAGGAGTGGAGGGAGAAGGATGGGTGTGTGGAAATGAGATGGATTAATACAGAAAACAAAAGAAGTGAAAAATACGTGGGGAAAATGATGATGGAAAAGAAAAAAAGATTGATAGGGAATTTACTGTATACTTTACTTTTTGGTCTGATAGAGGAAGAGAGGACGTTGAAATTGGGTTTCAGAGAGAGAGAGAGAGACGGATAGGTCGGTCGGAGATTACAGCGACGCTAACTAGAAGAACAGTATTCATGAAAGAAGAATAAAGAAAGAAAAAAGATAATGCATATTGATAATGAAGAGAAATTTGCAGTTGAAAAATATTTATACCACTAATCACAAACTTACAATAATTCAGATAGAAAAAAATATACGCAAAACAAAGTATAAATACTAGATAGGTAGAAAAAACATATCTCGAGTATGAAAAAAAGGATCAACTTTGGCCTGATTACTTTATTTTTATTTTTTTATATAAGTTTTGTCTATTTTATGTCTTAAGTGAAGACAGATTAAGGCAGAGATATGGCCGGTAACTCCATGAAGGAACCACTTTTATGTCTTGTAGGGCCTTAGTTCACCTTGATTACCTTGTATTGATTAGGTGAGTGAGAGAGAGAGAGAGAGAGAGAGAGAGAGAGAGAGAGAGAGAGAGAGAGAGAGAGAGAGAGAGAGAGAGAGAGAGAGAGAGAGAGAGAGAGAGAGAGCGAGAGCGAGAGAGAGAGAGAGAGCGAGAGCGAGAGAGAGAGAGAGAGAGAGATGAAAAATAATATTACATAAGGTCAAAGCCACAAAATTGCACCCTCTTTTCTTCTTTCTTTTCCAATGATTTTTCTTCTTCATTCTTTTTATTTTTCTATTCCTGCGGTTCACTTGTCTTCTCTTTTTTCACTAATCCTCCTCCTCCTCCTCCTCCTCCTCCTCCTCCTCCTCCTCCTCCTCCTCCTCCTCCTCCTCTCCTCCTCCTCCTCCTCCTCCTCCTCCTCCTCCTCCTCCTCCTCTAGACTGGTAATAGGAGAGATAACAGTAGACGCAATATCAAAGTATTTGCTGAAACTAGACCCAGCAAAATCCGTGGGGGTGGACGAAATCTCGCCGCGACTACTTCGCGAATGTCACAGTCAACTTTCGCTCCCATTAAAGATTATTTTCAATAAATCGCTAAGGGACAAAAATGTTTCTAGTATGTGGAAATTAGCTAATGTTACACCGATATTCAAGAAAGGGTGTAAGAGCCTCGCAAGTAATTATCGCCCAATTAGTCTAACGTCCGTGATTGTTAAACTATTTTAGAAAATATTGCGGGATAAAATTGTGTATTTTCTCGATGAAAATAACTCAATACTAAACTCTTAGCATGGATTTCGAAATAAGAGATCCTGCTTAACAAACCTACTCGATTTTTTTAATGTCATTTATTCAAACTGGGACGCTAAAACTCCCTCGGATGTAATATACCTTGATTTTCAGAAAGCCTTCGATACAGTTCCCCATAAGCGACTTTTGACCAAGCTAAGGGCACATGGCTTAGTAGAGCAATTATGTTCATGGATTGGCGATTGGCTTTCAAATCGTAAACAACGGGTAGTAATAAATGGCGAGGCATCTGATTGGTTAGATGTTACTAGTGGGGTGCCTCAAGGCTCGGTCTTGGGTCCTACTCTTTTTCTGATATATATCAACGATCTGGACTGCGGACTTGTATCTAAAATATCGAAATTTGCAGATGACACCAAATTAGGTGGAAAAGCATATACTAGAGAAAACTGCGAACTCATATACAAAGTGATCTCGACAAACTATCAGATTGGAGTGATAAATGGCTATTAAAATTCAATTCCGATATATGTAAAGTAATGCATATAGGCAACGATAACCTCAAATATAACTATCAAATGCAAAATAAATCGTTAACTGAAGTACAGCAGGAAAAGGATTTAGGTGTCATCATCAGTAATGATCTGAAAACCAGTCCGCATTGCCTAGCTGCCAGTAAAAAGGCAAATATGATTTTGGGCTTTATTAAACGTAATTTTGAACATAAAACTCCGAAAGTAATGACACAACTATACACGTCCTTGGTTAGGCCCCACTTGGAATATGCCGTTCAATTCTGGTCGCCCTGTTTCGTAAAAGATCAAGCCAAATTGGAATCAGTGCAAAGAAGAGCAACCAAACAAATTCCATCTCTGCGAAATTCATCTTATGAAGAGAGTCTGCGGAAACTTAATATGTTTTCCTTAAAGGATCGTAGAATCCGTGGGGACTTGATAGAAACCTTTAAGATTCTAAAAGGTTTTGATGTCACTAATCAAGAGAACCTATTCGAGCTTTCAACTCAAGTGACAACAAGAAATAATGGTTTAAAACTAAACGGTCAACGTTGCATCACCGATCTCCGTAAAAATTATTTCAATATTAGAGTCGTTGAACGATGGAACAAGTTACCAGCAAATGTTGTCGGAGCCAGCACAATAACTACATTCAAAAACAGACTTGACGCGCACTGTAAAGTAAATGGGTATTGATAGTGCAAATTCGTATCTAGTCCCCCGTATCGATTAGTCGTAGTGGTAGTGGTAGTTGTAGTTAGTATTTTTCATATCCTATCATTCTGCACTATGAAACTTCCATGTTCCTATTCTCTTTAGGGACATGGTATCATTTTCCAACTGTTTTCTTACAAGTAGTTGATAGTTAGTAATATGTAGTTCAGCAGATACCCTCGCTATGGACCAATAGGTCTCCTGGTGTCTGTTATTCCTATGTAATCCTATGTAATCCTCCTCCTCCTCCTCCTCCTCCTCCTCCTCCTCCTCCTCCCGGTCCGTCTGTCAGCATCAGTGTGTTGAAAACGACTCTCTAATTTTGCTGACGTCCGCTGCAGATACACACACACACACACAACACACACACACACACACACACACACACACACACACACACACACACACACACACACACACACACACACACACACACACACACACACACACACACACACACACATAAATATATATGCGCACACACATACCCACACACATACGCGCGCACACACACACCAAAACTCCCTTTTTTTCTCCAAAACGATAATTTTCATCCAATAAAGAACTTCCCGAAGAGAGAGGAGAGAGAGAGAGAGAAGAGAGAGAGAGAGAGAGAGAGAGAGAGAGAGAGAGAGAGAGAGAGAGAGAGAGAGAGAGAGAGAGAGAGAGAGAGAGAGAGAGAGAGAGAGAGAGAGAGAGAGAGAGAGAGAGAGAGAGAGAGAGAGAGAGAGAGAGAGAGAGAGAGATGTTGGGTTCACTAGTCTGAAAAAGGAGGAACCCTAAGAGACAGAATATTGGAAAAGAAAGAAAGAGAGAGAGAGTTAAATAATGAGTCTTACTTTGTTTTTACCATTTGCTTCCCTCCCAATCAATCCCTCTCTCCCTATGTTTATCTTCTTCGTTCATCCTTCTATTTCTTCTTTTCTCTCTCTCTCCTCTCTCTCTCTCCTCGTCTTTCTCTCTCTCTCTCGTCTCTCTCTCTCTCTCCTCTCTCTCTCATCTCTCTCTCTCTCTTCGTCTCTCTCTCTCTCTTGATAATCGTGGGCAGTCTGGCGTGAAGACGTGCTTTTTTTCGCTCCGCTGATTAGCCTAACAATCGGTTTTGACCCTCCAAGCAAAGACCCTACCCCAAGATAGGAAAGCAGGTGTCTCGGAGTGTGCTGTCCATTGGGTGAAATTTTGGACTCCCTATGGGGGCAGCCCCGGGCGCTCGTTTTTTTATTTACATATATTATTGTCAGTGTTCCAAACGTATAGCGCGTGGTAAAGTGGGTCTCTCCAGCTGCGGCTAGGGGGGCCCCGGGTTAAATTCCCCACCTACTTAGAAAAGACTATTTCCGATATAATATTTTCATGGCTATTGTGTAGTTTTTGTTGGTGTGTATCTAAAAGCATAGAAATTAACCCTGATTGTGCCAGGGGAGGTAAAAATTAAATTTTTAAAAAGTCTAAATCAACATTCATTGGCGACAACAGAGGGCGCCGGTTAGACATAAAACAAATTAGTTAGGCTAGGGGCCTCAGCTTTCCTATCTTGCGTGTAGGGTCTTGCATCCAAGTCTTCAAATTTGCTAAAATAAGTGAATGCTTTCTTCAGTCATACAAGGGGTCCTGAAATACTGAAAACATACGGAATTAAAAACCAAGCATAAAAGACCCCCTCAACTATTCATAAGAAAGACTAAAAAGATTCAGTCTTTCGAAAACAACTATGAATGCCTAAAGAGAATTTGGATTTCATCAAAGTGAGGGTTCATGTTTTTAAAACATGAAGTGAAGAAAACTGCAAAGAGAGAAAGTTTAAAACAATGAAAAATATGATGATATGAGCTGCATCTTCAGATAAAAAAGTGTAGTAATAAAAGTTTTAAGGAACGATGTAACTACCAAGAAGATTATGCCGTGGGAACAACCTGAAATTATGGAGTAGAAAAACCACAAAGAGACGGGATAAATTTCCGTACAGTGCCCCAAACTACTTAAGATAATCTACGTTCCAGGTGTTAAACTTGAACGGGCGCATCGGGTGGGGCGGGCGAAACGCCATCGCCACCGACCCATCATTGCTCTTTTTTATAAGGTTCTGCGATCGAAGGCTGTGCTGAAAAACTCTCCCCAAAATTCGGGGGGCCAAATATTCATCAATAAGATCTGTGTATTGCATCACAAAAATTAAAAAAGGAAAAATACCCTCCTAAAACAAGCTAAAGTGAGGGAAAGATGCCTTTTTTCAGACACCAAATGGTTTCAAGGAGAGACCGGGTACGAAAACCCCGACCCCCCCGAGATGTTGTTGGCGTACGCGGGCACTGGCGGGAGCTGGCGCTGGTGCTGGTCGGGGACCCCACTCAGAGGGGACTGCGGGGCGCTGCTGCTCGGTGGGGGGGAGCAGGGTCTCGCTCTGGGTCTGCCGATGCTGCTGCTGTGCGGGGGTCAGTAGTGCGGTCCTCGCGCGGGGCAGCTGATGGTGCGCTGCTCTTTGCTACGCGCTGGGACCGAGGAAACTCGCGGGAGGCGGAAACTGGGTGCGCGGGGTCAAGGCGCTGTTGACGCCCGCTAAAGGGTGGGGCGACGCCCCCGTGGGCCCCTCGCGCAACAAGAACCAAGAAAACATCCCAACACCAAAGAACGAAATGGATAACCATCACAGTTAAAACCCGTCATTATGGTAGCTCAAAAAATTTTTTTTTTTTTTTTTTTCCTTTTTTTTCATCTAGGTTTAAAAATTTCCTAGACGGAAACCTAAGTTTCCTTAAGCGTAATAAAGGATTTACTTACAATCCTTCAATAAAGTATACTTGAATTCATTGCAAGTACCATTCCCTTACAGCCAATGTATTGAAAGAACCGAATGTGAATATTTTTTTTGTGAAGATTTTAAGGTAAAATGTAGTTTATCTAAAGGATTAAAAATACTATCTTATAAATCAGTAGTACCACTTCATTTTGAAAATTTAAAGATCAGTGTCTTGATTTGATTGTAGAAAATTTGATGTGTGGGATTTTGTAAAAACTCGTTTGAATGATGTATATCGTCACTATATAAATCAATCAGTCCCCTGCATTATATAAAACGGGGGCATAGTGGGGAGGGGTTGTTAATATCTACATAGAAATTTTCATGGAAATTTAAAACAAAACATTTCTTTACAGCTACCACACTTTGGGGGGGGCCTTTTTTTGGGGAAGAACGGGAAGTTAAATTCTAATGGGTATGAGTACGACCCCAAAAGCAAACTTTGCAGAATTCTTAAGATCTATTGAGGATATTAGGAAATTTTCATAACCTAAAGGAAATCTTTGCCTTTTTTAATTAGGGGGGTTTTTTAAATAAAACCTTCTCAAATGCGATGAAAAAGTGAGCGGCTTTAAAAACTTTTTTAATTCACACTTATTTTTTCCAACTGTCACCAAGCCAAAAGATGAAAATTCATCAGCTTCCCTTATTGACCATATATGGACAAAAATCTACACAATTATCAGGAAAGTGGCATAATTTACTTTTTCAAAAAGTGAC
This sequence comes from Chionoecetes opilio, assembly GCA_016584305.1. NCBI lineage: Eukaryota > Metazoa > Arthropoda > Malacostraca > Decapoda > Majidae > Chionoecetes > Chionoecetes opilio. The sequence continues at coordinate 108,892 of JACEEZ010000980.1, read as the reverse complement.
CTTTTTCCAAATTTTTTTTTTCATTCAAGATACCTGATTTGGACCCACAATGCCTAAAATTACAATAAAAAAGAGGTTTTTAATAATGACTGTGTTGATTTATTTAAGTCAGATTTTGAAACTGGTGGGAAACACATGGTGGGAGAGATGTCAATGTAATTTTGATAATTTCTTTTTTTAATACTTTTTGTAAAAATTTTCCATAAAGAGTATAAAATTAAAGAGAAACATTCCAGTAACCAACATCACTGTGCAAAACAAAAATCTATTAAAACCGCAAGAGACTTCGAAGTTTACGCAAATGGCCGTTTTAAATTTCGAGTTAAAATTTTTTTAAAAAATGTAACTGTTAACATCTGTGCTACGGCAGGAAAGAAAATTATCATAAAACAAGGGTAAACGAAAGTGCAGGGCATTCAAAAGAACTGGGGTATTGTGAATGATTTTAAAGGGAAAAAAATGTAAAGTTCTTCACCCTTTTTCAGCACAAGGCGAAGCCCTCTCAGACAGTTTGCCATTGCCAAAGGGTTCAATGATAGTTTTGGAATATTGCCACAAATTAGCACGGAATAGAAAACCCCCCGGGCCCTTTTTAGTCCTACCTCCTCAACCGTTCCATTTTCTTTCTTCCCGACCAACAAAATGCCAAGAATTGGTAAGGAAATTTCCAATAAAGGTTCAGCCCCAGGCAGACGACGTTTAAAATTAAATCTCAAAGGGGGTTGCAGAGAATCTTTCCCCCTTTTTAAGTATACATAAAAAAAATCCTTTTTCAGAAGGATGCTTTCCAGATCATTTTCAGATTGCCAAAATAATCCCATATACAAAAAAAGGGGACAATTTATATTCTTAACTACCCACCTTTTCGATTTTCACATAAGTAACGTTTTGAAAAACTTTTTTCGCAACCAGATTTAAAGGACTATTTTAATTTAAAATTCACTCTTAACAGAGACCCGTATGGGTTTCGTCCCAAATATTTAAAAAGATTTTAGCAAAACACAGCTTTGCCAAAAAAATTATGCCCATAGATAATAAAATGACCGCTAACAGTCTTTTTTCGATTTATCCACGCTTTTGACACAATTAATCACTCTAAACTATTGAAGAAATTATGGTTATGGAATTCGTAGGAAGCATTGAAATGGTTTTGAAAACTATCTTTAAATCGGAAAGCAGTTCACAGTCTTTTGTAATATAAACATCTCCTGAAAATTTAAGTGGGTGTACCCCAAAGGGTCAATTTGGGGCCTTAAATTTCTCTTTATATCAATGATATTAGATTTTGTACTAAAAACTGAAATTCATACTTTTTGCAGAGGGCACAATATTTTCCTTCAAAGGAAAATTTAATTACATTTCAAAAAACAAGAAAAAATGAACTAAAACAGTAGTTAGCTGGGTAAAAAATAAAAAATTAAAAAATTAACTCGTAAACTAACTTTGCTATCGCATCCACAGATGCCCCCCAACAAATTAGTATTATAAAAATAACATCTTAATTAAAAAAACCCCGGAAACAGGTTCTTAGGGGGTTTTCAATTGACTGTAAATTTTAAAATGGAAAACCCCACTGAGGATAAAAAAGTAAAATTTTAGAGATAACTGGAGTGTATATAGTTGTAAATTTTTTTTGTACTGATTGTTAAAAAAAATTTATCTTTCTTTGCATAAACCCCCTTCTATTAATTTTTTGCATCGGGGGGGGCATATAAAAGGATATAGAAGCTATTCATTACTCAAAAAAATTACTTCGGATCAACGCAAGTAAAGTAGACCACACTAATCCAAAATTTCAAGGGTTTCAAACTTTTAAAATTAGAGATATAATTCCTACAAACCTTACCTTTTTTTTTAAAGCACTCAACACATACCCAAAAATTGGTTTCCAAAACATAACTCAAAATCCAATGAGACGACCAAAAAATCCTGAAAATTCCTTATGCAGAAACTCCCCCCCCAACAGGTTCCGACTAAGGAACAAAACTGTGGAACCAATTACGCCGGTATCAAAGTAAAGCCAAATTTATCCATTAAAAATTTCAGTTAAAAGAAAATTAAAAAATGTTTATTGATATTTGTTTGTCACATGAAGTCATCTTTTCCCTGTGTCTATAATTGCAAATACTGTTTTGTTGTTGTCATTACTATTATTGACTATCTTATTATCTTTGCGGTATGTTTTTATTTTTATAATTAATTTTTTACAAATTTCTATCATTTTATCATTATTTCACTTTTCTTTTTTTTTCAATCCTAATCCCTTATAGAGATCAGTATTTATATCATTATCTTTGTTATCAAATATTACAAAACATTATTACTTTGTTTTCTGTATTATTTTTCTTTCTATCTTGCTATATATCAGTAAAATTAAAAAATTTTTTATTATTCAGATTCTAAAGCGCTATAAATTTGCAATTTTTAAGCCATTATTATTCCCAGCTTATTGTTATTATTTCTTTATTATTATTATCATAATTATTAGTATTCATAAAAAAAAGTATCACTGTTAATTTATCTTATTATTTTCTTTAATTACTTTATCATTATTATTAACATTTTTTCCCTCATTGACTACTATTAATTATTTAAAAGTTTTTCCCCATTATTATTATTATTATTGTTATTATTATTCATTTTTATTTTTATTATTATATTATTATTTTATTATTATTATTTTATTATTTTTTCAAAATTCACTATTTTATTTTACTATTTTTATTTTTATGCTATAATTATTATTTAGTTTCAGTTTTTGTTTAGTGTTAGTAATATTATGATATCATGCAAAACTATGTTTATGTACGCATATATGTACATATAAGATGGTTTTTTTTCCGTTCATTGTTAGTGTTGTAATATTTAGGCCCTACGAGAAGTATACGTCTGCAACACATACATTTTAAGCATAAAGTCCATACAAAAAGCTTCGGTTCAATGCCCAGGGCTTTGACCATTATATCTTATTATCATATTGTGATATCTGAAAAAAAAAGGCCAATCATCATCTCTCTCTCTCTCTCTCTCTCTCCTCTCATCTCTCTCTCTCTCTCTCTCTCTCTCTCTCTCTCTCTCCTCTCCTCTCTCTCTCTCTCTCTCTCTCTCTCTCTCTCTCCTCTCCTCTCTCTCTCTCTCTCTCTCTCTCTCTATCTCTCTCTCTCCTCTCTCTCTCTCTTCTCTCTCTCTCTCTCTCTCTCTTTCTCTCTGCGTTTTTTTTAATCATTCATCCACCCTTATTTCCTTACCTCTTTAGGGTCCAAAGAAGAAGGGGAAATAAAGTAAGAGAAGTAAATATCATCTCTCTTTCTCTCCTCCTGATTACTGTTTCTCTCCTCGTTTTTTTTAATTATTTTATTCTTATTTCTCTCTTTCGCTCTTTCCACTGCTTTCTTTAATTTCTTTCTATCTCTGGTTGGTATGATTTTTTTTCTCTCAATCATTCATATGTTCCATACTTGTGACCTTTTCCCCTCCCTCTCCTCTCCAGGCTGGAATAACGAATAAAGGGTAGATATCTTTATTCCCCTCCCTCTTTCCCTCCTTTCTGCCTTCCTTCCCTTTTCCTTCTGAATCCCTTTACAGTCCCTCCATCTCTCTCTCTCTCTCTCTCTCTTCTCTCTCTCCTCTTCTCTCTTTTCTCTCTCTCTCTCTCCTCTCTCCTTCCTCTCTCTCTCTCTCTCTCTCTTCTTTCTCCTCTCTCTCTTCTCCCCTCTCTCTCTCTCCTCTCTTCTCTCTCTCTCTTCTCCTCTCTCTCTCTCTCTCTCTCTCTCTCTCTCTCTTTTCCTCTCTCTCTCTCTCTCTCTCTCTCTC
>JACEEZ010000980.1:92579-102579 GCA_016584305.1 Chionoecetes opilio | reverse complement strand
GAGAGATGATGAGTGGAGGAGGGAATACAAGGAGAAGGAGACAACAGAAAGGAGAAGGCGGTAGAAGGTGATAAAGAAAGGAAGAAAGAAAAAAATATGAAACAATGTAGGAAGGAGATAAGAGAAGAAGGGAGTGATGCGAGTGAAAAGTATGATAAAGCAAGATAGGAAAGATGGAGAAAGAGGGACAAATTAGAGGATGAAAGAAATCTACGGATATTCTTCTTTCAATTTCCTTTTTGATCCTGCCTGACAAGGACTCGAGACAGTCAATACACAGAACACACACACACACACACACACACACACACCAAACGCACACGGGCCCACGCACACGCACAAAGCAATGCACACACACACACACACACACTACACACACACCACACACACACACACACACACAAGGCCATGATATAAATGCCTATAAATCTATATTATCTAACCTAATACTGAACTGAACTCAAATCAACAACATTATAACTACCACCACCACCAACAACAACAATAACAAAACCCAATAATTTTATGCATCCATCCATCTATTTTATGTCAATTCTACAAGCACATATTTTCTACACTTCTTCCTGCATCGAGAAGTGAATGATCGTTTCAATACACTAGGACAAAAGAAAGAGAGGGGAAGAGTCCCCGGCTTATATTTGGGATCCCGGGCTCAAAAGCTCAATAAAAGGGGTTGAACCTGGATGGATGCAATTTTTTTTCTCTGTGTTTTTCTATTTTTTTGGTTTTAAGGTCTGTGGGAATGAGAGGTCTGCTCTGGCGGAAACGTTGCAGAAAATATTGTCCTTTTTTGTAAAGCGGGCTTTGTTTTTTTTATCGAAAAATGTGAAACCCTTTTTTCCCCCTAAAATCATCAGTGGATTGGTATCTTCAATAAATGCAACCATTTTTCATGCCCCTTGTTTTTCCAATATTAATTTGAGAAATACACTTAAAAAACTGTTCACAATGATTTATATCATTTTAATGCAAGAGCGCCCTCTATTTTCTTTTTTTTCATTTTTTTTTTCTTTATCTTTCTTTAGAAAGCATCTTTTCCCCCGGATTTAGACATCACCAATATATCTTTGCTTTCAGAAAATTATAGCTACTCTAATAGAAAATATTTTAAAATAAAACAGAAATCAATGGACAGTGGTGATTTTTTCCCCTTTAAACCAAAACCCGAGAGACATCCGCATATCAAATTTTATATGTAAGTTATATTTTATATATATATATATTATATTATTTACATATATTAAATATAATATATATTATATATTTATATAAAATATTATATTATATATATATATATATATATATATATAATATATATATATATAGATATATATATATATATATTATATATATATAATATAATATATTATTATATATAATATATAATAATAATATAATATTTTATTTAAAATATATATTAATATTCAACATTCAATGAACAAATATCTTATGGTTTAAAGTGTAATGCAATCACTCTTTTTTGTGAGTTCAACCCTTTGAAATTTGTTGGCGTCCCCCTGCGGGAACATCGAGCCCCCTTCACTTTGGGCTCTAGCAAGGAGCACCCCCGGGCAACATGCTTTTTTTGCAGAGAAAAAAATTTTTTTGTACGTTTAAATTCTGCAGGTTTTGCCTTTTTCAGCTCAGGGTTCCATCAATTTACCTTCCAAGCTCTCTCCAAAGTCAGTGGGGCGGGTTTGGTTTGCTGAATAAGGGGGTGCTCTTTTGCATATAATTAACTGATGCGTGCTCGGCGGGGGTGCAACGCAAGACATCTCGGTAGGTGGAAAAAAATCGAAAGTCACCTTTTTTGTTTTCCAAAGAGATGGGCTCGCAAAAGCATCCAAATTTCCACCAAAAACCCCTTTTATACAGTGCACCATGTATCGCTAGCTGCGTCCAGTATCTTCTTGAAATCCGGTTACTTCAGAGTCACCCTTTTTGCACAGGTCAAAGTTCTGTCAGATCTGTCTGTCCGTTACCAACACAGACGGATATTTTTGTGCATATACTAACTAAAAACCACACCTGGCTGGCCTGGAGGAGCTGTGGGGAAGAAGGGATGTTCCTTCGTCATGCAATTGGGCCCAACCCTGGGTGTGAAATATGTATTGCACAAGGGCAGAAGTCTGTCAGATGTTTAAAAGCATTTTGTAGGCGCGCTTTTTTCCCCCTTTTGTAGGATAGCCCACTGTGTCACTCCCTCTTGTAGGTCTGAGGGTTGGTGTAAGATTGGAGCTTCAAAACTATACTTCACACCGGGGTTGGCTATTGAATGGCAATAGGAGAATCCATCTTTTCACCCCCGTCCTCCAGGCCCGCCCGGCGTTGATGTAGTTATATATCCACATAATATATCACGTCGTGTTTGGTAGACGGACAGACGACTGACAGAATTTTGACCCTGTGTATACGGTGATCTGAAGTAAGCTTGGATGTTCAGGGGATGTTGTGACAGCAGCTAGGGGGATACATGGTGTCACGTATGAAAGAGGACTTTGGTGGGAATTTTGGTGCGCGCGTGCCCTCTTTTTTTGGGAAATCAAAAGGGGACATTCAATGTTTCCACCTACCGACCGAAGATGTCTTCCAGTTGCACCTTCCCCGACCCCGATCAGTTAATTTTAGCAAAGGACAAATTATTCAGCCAACCTACCCTGCTCCCACGACTTTGGCAGAGAGCTTGTGAATGTAAATAGAGGCAACCGATGCTGAAGGGGGCAGTAGCGATATTAAGTAGTCCCCCCCTTTTATATAGTTTAACGTTTTCTCTCCAGTTTGTCTGAGAGAATCAAAGTAGCAGGAGACTATTCTTTTTGTAACCTTCAATCATTTTTATGAAATTATCGGGGTTTTTGCTGTTATCAGTTTTAAAATATATTCAGTTATGTACAAGTAAAATCAGCAATACACCAGGAATTTTCCATGGGAACTCGCATTTTTGGCGAAGTTTGCATTATCCCTTTGGAAAAAAATTCTGAAAAGTAAAATTGTATATAACTCCAAAATTTGTGAAAAAATAACCCAAAACGGGCCCCAAATGATTATATTTCTTTAAAGTTAAACCAAAGCTAGAACCTCCACCTTAGTTACAAATTGCCCCCGGGTGACAAAGGTGGAGTTTTCTAAATGGTTTTCTAGGTGGCTTAAACGGTGCTGTCCATCTCGGCATAGAAATATAATTTTCTATCCTTGCTGGACAAAAGAGCCCCCCTCTTAGTGTGGGCCCGCGTCTTCGGAAGCATTCCCCCCCTTGCCCCCGCTCTATATTCCTAGCCCCCCGTTTCACTGGGTTTGCTAGGATGAAAGGGGATGGGGAAAATTACACGTTTACGTGTAACGCCCCTATACAGGTTTCCCCCCCAAAAACCCCGGCACCTTCTGTCCTTTCCCTCGGGGGCTTTTTTGCCCTCAGAGCCTTACTGCGTCCTCAGGGCCTATGCGCTTTCAGCGGGCCACTACCCAGCCAGGCCCTCACTGCGCCCTCAGGGGCCCTATGCGCATCAGCGGGGCCCATACCCGCCAGGCGCTCACTGCGCCCTCAGCGGCCTTATGCGCATTTAGCGGGGGCCCGTTTCCCTCCGGGGCCTCACTGCGGCTTATGCGCATTTAGCGCGGCCGTGCCTTCCTCCAGACGGTCACCGGTCCTCAGGGGCCTTATGCGTTTTAGGCGGGCCCTGTTCCTCAAGCCCAGTGGCCTATGTGCACTCAGCGCACCATTTCACCCTCTGACCCCTCCTTGCCCCTCAGCAAACCTCACGGCATTCTGCGCAGCCCCCAGTGTTAACGTGATTCACTGGGCCCCCTGATTCTACAGGGCCCCCCACTCGCCGCCCTAGGGGATTATCCCCACCCTGTGATTACTCACCGCCCTGGGGTTTATCACGCCCTGGGTTTCCCATAAACCGGCACTTGCGTAACCCGTGTTCGTTCCTTGAACAACGGGACACCCGTCCAGTCCACACCGCGTTTTCACTCAATTTCCCCATGCCTGGACGACGAAAACCACCCCAACACCCAACATCCTACAGGTCTTTTCAGTGCCCTCAGCTTCGACCCAGGACAACATCAGCTCCCCTTGCTCACCCAGGGGGTATCCCAGCTCTCGACAGAGGTCACTTCTCTCAAGAGGAAAATGCGGGCCCACCAACAACAGCTCTCCCACCCCCCAGCAACCCCCAGTCCGTCCACGCTCCCCCAAACCCCTCAACGCCGCCACAAGTTTCCCGCTCGAGAAGCTCGGGGACTTGTGGTACCAAATACTTCGGCAGCAAAGCCTAAAAAGTGCGACCCCCCTGCTGTACGCGGCATCAAACAAAAAAAGGCGATACTAGTGCAGCGTAACTTTCGCCAAACCTCAACACTGCCACGCCCGCGACTCACACCCGGCGCAACACTCCATGGCGGAAACACGCCACGCCCGCAAACAACCCGGCGGACCACTGCCATGGGCAACACTGCCACGCCCAACAAAGCCGGCGGACCACAGCCGGGGCGAAACCCCCTGCCACGCCGCAACACAAGCCGGCGGCACCAGCCAGGCGCAACCCTGCCACGCCCGCAACACAAGCCGGGGGCACCCTCCATGGCGAAACCCTTTTCCACGCCCGCAACACAACCCGGCGGCACCATCCCTGGCGAAAACCCCCCACGCCCGCAACAAAAGCCGGCGGCACCATGCTGGGGGAAACCCCTGCCACGCCCGCAACAAAAGCCGGCGGCACTCAGCCGGCGCAACACTCCCACGCCCGCAACACAACCCGGGGGCACCCTCCAGGGGCGTCAACACGCCTCCCCCGGACTTACTGCCGGCGGCACCAATGCCATGGCGTCAACACTGCCTCGCCCGCGACTTACTCCCGGCGGCCCCACTGCCAGGGGCAACACTGCCACCCCGAAACACAAGCGGCGGCACCACACCCATGGCGCAACACTGCCCGCCCGCAAACAACCCGGCGGCCCCACTGCCATGGCGTCAACATCCCTCGCCCGCGATTTCTGCCGGCGGACCAATGCCATGGCGGTAACACTCCCCACGCCGCAACAAAACCGGGGGGCACCACTGCCAGGGCGCAACACGCACGCCCGAAACCCACTGCCGGCGGCCCACTGCCATGGCGTCAACACTGCCTCGCCCGGACTTACTCCCGGCGGCCCCACTGCCATGGCGGTAACATGCCACGCCCGCAACACGCCGGCGGCACCACTGCCAGGCGCAACACTCCCACGCCCGCAACACGCCGGGGCACCACTGCCATGGGTCAACACTGCCTCGCCCGATTACTCCCCGGCGGCACCATGCCATGGCGCAACACGCCCCCCCGCACCAAGCCGGCGGCACCACGCCAACCCAGCAATGGTCCCACAGCCCTCCCTCAATCTGCAACAAAACCAGCGCCCCGCCCCACCAACCAAGTCTCTTTTCCTCCCCCGCGTCATAGGGGGGGGTACTGTAGCGATACTTAAAGTAGTCACCCCGTTTATATAGTTAACGTTTTCTCTCCCATTTTGTCGAGAGAACAAAGTAGCACGGAGATATTCTATTGTAACCTTAAACATTGTTTGGTAATTATCAGGTTTTTGTTTGTTATCAGAATCAATATTCAGTTATGCCAACGTAAAATCAGAAAACACCAGGAATTTTCCAGGGTGAACTCGCATGTTTGGCGAATGTTTGCATTATCCCTTTGGAAAACAATTTTTTCAGAATTGAAATTTGTAAAATTACTAGAATTTTTGGGGAAAAAAAATTTAACCTAAAAGGCCAAATGATTATACTTCATTCCATTTAAACCAAAAGCTAGAACACTCCCCTTTATTTAAAGGGCAAAACTGCAAAATTTTTAAAACGTACCAAAATTGTCTAAAAAAAAAAAGCTGTGTGCCCGGGGGGTTGGCAGACCCAAAAGGAAGGGGGATCATTGTCTCTGCACCGGGGGACGCCCAAAAAAAGTTTAATGATTTTAACTCAAATAAAAGGGCAGTGATATGCATTTACGATACACATTATAAACCATAAGTTATTTTTTCAGTTTAAAGTTTATTTTATGTGATGCTGCAGAATTTTTTTTAGCAATTAAAAAAACTTCCATAGATATATATATATATATTATATATATATATATATAATATTATATTAATATATAATATAATTATATATATAAAATATTAATATATATATATAAAATAAATAATATATATATATACAGTATAATTATGATAGCGGAGTCTCTCGGGAATTTTTAGTTAAATTTAAAGGGGAATAAAGTCACACTGATCCCTTTATTTTTGTTTTTTTTTCCCATATTTATATTTTAGTAGCTATAATATTTTCTGAAAGCAAAAGTTTTTAATAATTGGGCGAATGAATAAGTGTGTATGTGTGTGTGTGTGTGTGTGTGTGGTGTGGTTTTAGAGAGAGAGAGAGAAAAGAGAGAGAGAGGGAGAGGAGAGAGGAAAGAGAGGAGAGGGAAGAGAGAGAGAGAGAGGAGAGAGAGAGAGAGAGAGGAGAGAGAGAGAGAGAGGAGAAGAGAGAGAGAGAGAGAGAAAGGAAGAGAGAGAGAGAGAGAGAGAGAGAGGGGAAGCGAAGAGAAGAGAGAGAGAGGGAGAGAGAGAGAGAGAAGAGGAAAAGAGAAGGAGAGGAGGGAGAGAGAGAGAGAGAGAGCTCTTTGGTTCACAAATTAGCTTACTAAACGTGTTATTGGGGAAACAAAGGTAGAACACAGAACACCTTTTACAACATTTGGGCCAGTATTTTTGGGCATGCAAATATAAAAAACTTGACTGAAGCGTCATTTAACAGGGGATGTAAATTTTGAGCCCAAGTCATTTTCCTGTCATTTTTCCGGTTTTCCCTTTTTTTTTTTTTTTTTTTTTTTACCCTTATTCTATAGGGGTTTTTCAGTCAGGAGCTTAGCTGGGCTACTGAGAACTATGTTTGACTTTTAGGAAGGTAGGTTTTTCCAGCTTAGCTAATACATGGGTTACTATTTTAATGTTATTTTTCCCATTTCACATGCCCCTATTAATGAGTTTACATGTACTTTGGGCACCATAATTTTTTATATTCAAATTTTAACATTTATTTTTCACCAAAAAATGTAAATAAGAAAAGTTGAACTTTAAACATCATAGGGGTTTTCAGGTAGGTATTAATATATGGTGCTTTATCCAAGCGTTTACAGCACCTTGAAGGTCTGGGAGGACGAGGTAGATGAAGTGTGTTGCTGTACCTGCGGGTTTTAATCTTGTGAGCGTGGAAGGGAAAGGAAAAGCAGACAGGTTTTCGTCCTGGCAAAAGGGACGATCAGTTTATGGGCCCTGGTAGCAGCAGTTTGTGTGGTGTGGCCTGTGGTCTGCCCAGGGCTGTCTGAGAGCGCCAGGTGCGGGACTGCTGCTTGGGTCTTGTAAACGACAAAAGACCGCTACGTCCGAGCTGCGCAAGGGTTGCAGAGAGAAGAAACTGGTTCGGCAGAGCCCTTTAGACGTATTAAAACCCTTGGGTCGGGCCTGACCTTTTCAAGAAAGCCCATTTCGAAGGGGGGCAGGAAGACCACGTGAGAGGGGCGCTCCATAATGTAGCGGACTTGGGGTGGATAAGTGGTGATCCCATGGGGGTAAAAGGTGTGAGACACGCCGGGCACAGCTAAGTTTCGGCGGCTTTCCTTGCAAGGTTTTGGGTGTAGTCGGGAAAGGTCAGAAGCTATTCACTTCCCCCCCAAGTATGGAGAGGGACTTGCAGGGGCACCCGGGCCCCCCACCCAGTAAGAGGGCGGGATGGGGGTATCAGGAGGACGTTTCGTCGGGAGATGAGCATGTTGGGTTTTCTCGGAGCGAGACCACTTGCCACGAAAACCCTGAGATGACGGGTTTGGGGGACCTGGTTTTTGTGAGGCCGGGGGGACCCAAGTCCGGGGGGCGGGGGTTGGAATTCCCCCAACTGGGGAAAAAACCCGGGAAAAGGGGAAATTTTTCGGGTGGGCCCAGGGGTTTTTAAAACTGGAAAATTTTTANGACACGCCACACCGCCCCATCCCATCTTACTCCTTCCCTCGCGACTATCTGCATCTCCCTGCCTTCACCAAGATGGGATGCGGCCCGTTACTCGCGCTATTGGGGAAGGCTTTCATGTTATCACCTCGTTGCCTTGACTCGCGCTCCCTTGTGGCCTGATACCTCGTGTTTGTGTTGGTTTATATTTTGGTCTACTTCATATCTGCTCCTGCCCCTTTTCCTCTTCCTCACCTTTTTTTTTTTTTTTTTGAGGGGGTGTGTATGTGTGTGTTTTCTTGTAGGTGTTTTATTTGGTTTAGGTTAGTGTTTTTTGTGTTTGTGTGTGTGTGTGCGTGTGTGTGTGTGTGTGTGTGTGTGTGTGTGTGTGTGTGTGTGTGTCTTTTATTTTTATTTTATTTAGCTCGCTGGGTTTTTTTTGCTTGTCTGTGTTTTATTCCATTTTATTCTCTCTCTCTCCCTCTCTCTCTCTCTCCTCCTCTTCTCTCTCTCTCTCTCTCTCTCGCTCTCTCTCTCCCTACTCTCTTCTCTCTTCTTCCTTCTCTCTCTCTCTCTCTCTCTCTCTCTCTCTCTCTCTCTCTTCTCTCTCTCCTCTCTCTCTCTCTCTCTCTCTCTCTCTCTCTCTCTCTCTTCTCTCTCTCCTCTCTCTCTCTCTCTCTCTCTCTCTCTCGCTTCTCTTCTCTCTCTCTCTCTCTCCTCTCTCTCTCTCATATTTTTTTCCCTTTTCCTTTTTTTCAACCCTTGATAGGAAGACCGTCCAGGAGCTAAAAATAAATCTAGGTAATAAAAGTCTGCTTAATTGCCGTTCCCTAAAACAGAGGCAGTAAAAGAGTTCTGAAAGGTGTCTGGCCACTCTAGTTTTGATGTTATCTTGATACTTCGCTCTTAAAGTATAGGAGGAAAAGTCGAAGGGAAGGTGAAAACAAAGGAAAAGAGATTAAGGTGAAGGGGCTCTGAACTGTATCAACGAAAGGATCGAAGAGTGAAGATTGACAAGACAGTAGAGTTCTTTTTTATATTCCTCTTTATTTTTAGAAGTGTTTTGGTAGTGGAGGCTTACCACACACACATAAGATTTTTTTTCGCACGTGGGTGAAACAAAATTCAACGAAACAAAATGATCAGTATTATTTTTAGAAATGTTTTGGTAGTGGAGGCTTCCCAAACACACACAATAAATTTTTTTCATCCATCAGTGAAACAAAATTTAACGAAACAAAATGATCAGTATTATTTTTAGAAATGTTTTGGTAGTGCAGGCTTCCCACACACACATGAGATTTTTTTTTCATACATGGTTGAAACAAAATTAAACAAATCAAAATGATGAGTGCCTTCTAAAAACTGTCTTGGTGCTATAAAGGTGAGGTGATGATGGATGTTTGAAGGATGAATGTAGGGAGTGACAAGTAGGATGAATGTAGGGAGTGCAGGTAGGATGAATGTAGGGAGTGACAAGTAGGATGAATGTAGGTAGTGACAAGTAGGATGAATGTAGGGAGTGACAAATAGGATGATGAGGAGTGACAAGTAGGATGAATGCAGGTAGTGACAAGTAGGATGAATGTAGGGAGTGACAAGTAGGATGAATGTAGGGAGTGACAAGTAGGATGAATGTAGGGAGTGACAAGTAGGATGAATGTAGGGAGTGACAAGTAGGATGAATGTAGGGAGTGACAAGTAGGATGAATGTAGGGAGTGACAAGTAGGATGAATGTAGGTAGTGACAAGTAGGATGAATGTAGGGAGTGACAAGTAGGATGAATGCAGGTAGTGACAAGTAGTGAATGCAGGTATGACAGTAGATGATGTAGGAGTGACAAGTAGGATGAATGTAGGGAGTGACAAGTAGGATGAATGTAGGGAGTGACAAGTAGGATGAATGCAGGGAGTGACAAGTAGGATGAATGTAGGATGACAGTAGATGAATGTAGGAGTGAAGTGGTGAATGTGGTAGTGACAAGTAGGA
>JACEEZ010000980.1:40079-80079 GCA_016584305.1 Chionoecetes opilio | reverse complement strand
TGAAATCCGCCCGCGCTACNCACTACCCAACCAACCAACAAACAAAACCCCAAAACGGGGGCCCACCTTTTTTTGGTACGTACTGTCCTTATTTCGGGTATTTCAGACTCACACAGATGATTTGTGTTGGGAAGAAGAACGACCACACCACAAAAACACAACACAGAGCAAGGGGAGGGAGGAGCCAGGGGAGGGGGGGCTATATGGGTGTGTACTGTGGACGATGTTGTGTGTGGTATGTGTGGACGTATAGATAGGAATGGAGTGTGTGTGTGGGAAGATGTAGTGATGTGTGTGTGTGTGTGACGTAGAAGAGAGATGTGAGACGATGATTGGGGAATGTGGGGTGTGTGGGGGAGATGTTGTGAGTGTGTGTGTGTGAGGGGGGGTAGTGGTATGTGTGTGTGTGTGTGTGTGACGTATGTTTGTGTGTGGTGGGGAGGAAAGGAAACGACACAGAGAGAGAGAGAGAGAGACGGAGAGAGAGGAGAGAAGAGAGAGAGAGAGAGAGAGAGAGAGAGAGAAGAGAGAGAGAGAGGGGAAAAGAGAGAGCGAGAGAGAGAGAGAGAAGAGAGGAGAAGAGAGAATGAGAGAAGAGAGAAGGATGACGAGGAAGAGAAAAGGAGGAGGTTATTCATGTGGTAATCGGTTTTAAAGGGAGTCTGGCTTGTTATTTCCGGGTGGTGTTAGGTTTTGGTGAAAGGCGCGCCATAAATGGAAGGACAATATCACGTTTCCTTCTCTGAGCACTTCAAACACTTCATTCAACGAAAATTTTAAGATATACTGTAAGAGTTTGTTTTAGCACTACTAATGTTCTCTTCTTTTCTGCTACGACAAAGGTGTTTTTGTAATTATATTTGATATGTTTTTTTTTTATGTGGAGATTCTTTTCTTTTTTCTCTTCCTCTGTTCTTCTCTCTGTTTCTCGTCTCTCTGGTTTCTCTTCGTCTGATCTCTCTCTCTCTTCTCTCTCTCTCTCTCCCTCTCTCTCTCTCTCTCTCTCTCTCTCTCTCTTCCTCTCTCTCCTCTCTCTCTCTCTCTCTCTCCTCCTCTCCTCTCTCTCTCCCTTCTCTCTCCCTCTCTCCTCTCCTCTCTCCTCTCTCTCTCTCTCTCTCTCCTCTCTCTCTCTCTCTCTCTCTCTCTCTCTCTCTCATACTTCTCCTTTCTTACACCGTTTTTTTTTTGTTTTTTACATCACAAACGTGATGATGTTTTGCTCATTACTCTCATTTATACTCTACACTATCAGTCTGCTCATGGCCTCCCTCCTGCCATTGCTCCTCCTCCCATGTATTCCTCCTTCCTCTCATGACACTGGTGATGGACTCATGTGAAATATTTACATTGCCGGAAACATGAACATTGCCAGTGAAGCAACAACAACACTTGGAAGAGAAGCCTTGCTCTCATATCCAGTCGATAAACTTGTTAGGCAAATAAGGTTAAGTGTAGAAAAGTGCCGCGTATTGCACATGGAAAGTAATAACGATCGGGTTCAGCTTTTAATGAATGGTCAAAAACTTTCTGCAATGTATAAGGAAACGGATTTGCGAATCATGATATCAAGTTATATAAATCCCAGCATTTCTCGGAAGGATTTAAAAAATTTGTTGAATGAACGTTTATCCGATAATGAATTAATATAAATAAAAAAAATTATATATGAACATTAATTCGCAGGTTTAATCCCATCATGATGACCTACCATAGTAGTGATAGTCATTATACATAGTAGTGATAGTCATTATACATAGTAGTGATAGTCATTTTACATAGTAGTGATAGTCATTATAATTATGTGTAGTGGTGGTAGTAGTTGTGATCGTCATTTTTTTCATCTCGCTCTTATAGAAAATTTCCGTGCAATACTTTGTCATGTTGCGCGGGTTTTCTTCCTTTAATGCCAGGCTTGAGTGGAGGAATTGGAGGGTGTGGAGGAGCCTTCGCCTTTACTATCCTATGCCTCTCTCTTTAGATTAGATAGTGAATTTATTGCAAACATTCGCTTTAGGATCTACAGTTTTTTTTTGTTTAATTTTAATTTGTGTTCCTTTTTTTCCTCTATCTTTCTTCTTATTCTTTTCCTCCTTTTTTCTTACTATTCTTTTTCCTCCTCTTTTCCTCTCTTTTCATCCTGCACCACCACCTCCTTTTATGTTGCCCCTTCCCTCATCTTTCAAAGCTATACAACATCCCACACTGTCATTAGGAGACCACACTAATGAAGACATTCTTGTTGTGTTATCTTCCACCTGTCACTTGTCAGGAAGGACGTAAAAGAGGCGAAAGTAAGGAGGGCAAAAAAAAACAAGACTAAAAATGTTATAACTGAATTTAATTAGACAAAATGAGAAAAAATGTGATGGTGCTGATGGCGAAAAGGAGACAAAGGATAAGAGGAAAGGAAAGAAAAGAAAGAAAAGGGAAAGAAAGAAAAGTAAGGTGGAGACGATTTTGCATTTAGAATAGATTATAATTTATATGAAGAGAAAGGAGATAACGAAGGGGTGAAAAACCCCATAACTTGGTGGAAGAATAAAAGAGAGAGAGAGAGAGAGAGAGAGAGAGAGAGAGAGAGAGAGAGAGAGAGAGAGAGAGAGAGAGAGAGAGAGAGAGAGGAGAGAGAGAGAGGACGAGAGGAGAGAGAGAGAGAGAGAGATGAGAGAGAGAGAGAGAGAGAGAGAGAGAGAGAGAGAGAGAGAGAGAGAGAGAACCAGAAACCGATACAAAACACTTATATTATACTGGTAAAGCGTTAGATTTCTAAAAGGAGGAGGAGGAGGAGGAGGAGGAGGAGGAGGAGGAGGAGGGGAGGAGGAGGAGGAGGAGGAGGAGGAGGAGGAGGAGGAGGAGGAGGTATAATGGCATGGGTAATATCCACAATAGTCACGATCAGGTTGGTACGCAGTGACCCTGGAAGTCACTGCGTACAGGTGCTACAGGCACGAATGAAAAAAAATCATAATAAAGAAGAAAAAAAACCCATTATAACACATTAAGCCCTTCACGCCCAGATCTTTCCTTTGCTATATAAAATTGTACGTTGTTAGCCGTTAAATTACGAAAGGAAACTGAATATACCAAATAAGGTAGTTGACGAGGATACTAAACAGGTCATATCTATAAATATTGCTTACATTCATAAAAAGTTGTCTAATAGTAGCCAAATTACAATGAAAATAACGTTCTGGGTCTCAAGGGGTTAAGGGTGAAGTGTAGATGAAAATGTATAATTTGCTCTTTTTCCTTTCCATCATATTAGTAGTAACTAATTCTAGGTAAGACCAGCTCACTTTAGTCTGTGACACTGTTGTAAGTTAATACGCTTTGCTACTTACTATTGCTACTACATATTCAGTATTTCTATATGTTCATCCTTACCCTTCTCCTCCTCCAACACCTCTTCCTCTTCCCCCCGACCTTCGGTAAGGACAACTCTTCATTCAGGTCAAGAATGTAGTTCCGCTCGGTGAGGCTGACGGATATTCACCCATTTCCTCTTTATAAACAGCTTGGTGGAAGGATTGGGAGAGGCGGAGGTGCGCGATTTGCATAAGACATGGCAAGGAAGAGCTGTTTCCACGTTACATAGTGAAGGCAGCGGCGCTTTTTGAGGAGGGGAACGAGCAGGAGGTGGTGGTGGTGGAGGAGGGGTGAAGGTGTTGTGGAAGGAGGGGAACGAGCAGGAGGTGGTGGTGGTGGTAGAGGGGTGAAGGTGATTGTGGAAGGAGGGGAGCGAGCAGGAGGTGGTGGTGGTGGTGGAAGGTTAAGGTGATTGTGGAGGGAGGGGAACGAGCAGGAGGTGGTGGTGGTTGAGGGGTTAAGGTGATTGTGGAAGGAGGGGAGCGAGCAGGAGGTGGTGGTGGTGGAGGGGTAAGGTGATTGTGGAAGGAAAACGAGCAGGAGGTGGTGGTGGTGGTGGAGGTGGTGGTGGAGGTGGAGGGGGTGAAGGTGATTGTGGAGGAACAACTGTGAATGAGACGATAGAGGAAGATGTGAAAAAAAATCCTTGACTTCGTGGAGAAATAAACGTTTGTCATTTACGAAAGTGAAGAATAGGATTGCAGGATTTTCTTTCTTTGTTTCTTTTGTTTCTCCTTTCCCTTCTCATTATCTTGGTTTTAGTTTATCCTCCAAGGCGTTAAGGAGGAGAGCAAGGTAAGGCTGGGAACGAGTCACGCCTTTAATCTTTGTTTTCAATTATTATAAAGAGGCGAACAAGAAGAGTAAAATCTTGTACCAAATGAGGATCCTTTTTGGTCTTTATTTTTCGTTTTCATGAAGCTTAGATGAAAGATTAAAGAAATTACGGAATAAGAGCATACATGTGTGTATTCATCTAGTTGTATTCATCTAGTTGTATTTTACAGGGCCTGAGCTACACTCGTATGGCCACGTCTCCACATCAACATTTTTATCATTCATCCCTAGTGCTTAGGTTTGGGCCCAAGCCACCACCCCGGGAGGTGGGTCACAAAACCCCGGCTAACACCGGTACCATTCACTGCTGGGTGGACAGGGGATCGGGTTTTAAGGAAACAGCCCATCTGTCTCCGCTCCGCCCGGGGATTGAACCCGGGACTTCTCGGTTGTGAATCGAGCGTGCTACCACTACACTACGGAGTACCCTACTACGGTGTGTGTGTGTGTGTGTGTGTGTGTGTGTGTGTCTGTGTCTGTGTCTGTGTCTGTGTCTGTGTCTGTGTGTGTCTGTGTGTGTGTGTGTGTGGTGTGTGTGTGTGTGTTATTCACCACGGTCTTGAACATACACTAGACTCGTGATCGTTAGCTATAAACTTAACTAAGAGCTTAGAACTCATGGAACCGATCTATGGGTAAGCCTGGAAGATCACACACCACACACACCCCATCCTCCTGCTCAAGTGAGACAGTATGTACTCGCTTTGTCAGCGCAAATCTATAGAGGCTTTAGCGGGCCACGAACCTACTACCTTCTTAGCACCAGGCGAGGACGTTATCCATTAGGTTAACGGTTAGTACACATGTGAGAAGGGGAACTGGAAGTGTATGCTGGCCTGGTGTGGTTGAGTGGTTGTTGTAAAAAGAGATCATCGACTTGACAGAGAACGAAATGGGGCACTGCAGAAAGAAGGGAATTTTCCATCAGAGTTCATAGTACTTAGGAAGACAAACAAAGACCGAGGCAAGATCATCCTTGGGTTCAGAAAGCTCGGGAGACAATGCAACGCTCGTACTAACAATAACATCCTCGCCATTAGTGCAAATTGCCATCCTCTGCCATTAAGACTCGCGTGCGTGGCAACAGCAGCGAGGAGAGAAAGAAAGGATACTAACACAGACATAAGAAAAAAACTGAACATAAACTTGAATTAGCGTTTCTTTTACGAGTGAAAATTGCGACCATGTAAAGAATGCGGCGTGAGGAGTCCTTAGGGAATAGTAGAAATGTGTGAGGATGATTATAATGTTATGAAATATAAGTAGGTGTGTTAGGGTTAAGAACTGTACACGTGATCACAGTGGCGAGGGTGGAGCAGTACAGGAGCATTAGCTAACAGGTGGAAATAAATAGTAGAAAGCTGATTTTTTCAGGAGAGCTCCAAAATATTGTATATATCGCCCTTATGCAAAGTTCTGCAAATTCAACCTCGTGCATTTATAATTCAAAATGGCCGCCATCACAATTAACGATAAAATGAAAAGTACTATGATCATCCATCCGAGTTCGTAGTAATAAGATTGTTGTGTGTACTGCTATGTTTTAGAGTGTGCTGAATACAATGGAGCCATAAAAAATATTTTGAGTTGACATAATTAACATAAATTCAATAAGGTGAAGAAAATTTTTTTTTTTTTTTATTTAATAATACCACAACTATGTTATGTACGTTACATTATAATAGCCAAACTAGTTATATTGTACAAAACACCAATTAGAAACCACAAATAACCCAACCTATGTTGAAGGAATGTCTAATCAGTGGTATCCCCTTCGCCTTGCACATCAAGAACATGCGAATTTTTACAATTGTACCCACTGCAACCAGTGCACATTATGGTACACTCCATCCGTGCCTTGTAACAACGACATGACTTTCCACACCCTACCTTGCAGCCGCAAGATACCATTTCAGTACCTTCTCGGGAGCAACAGGCCTATCGGTATAGATTGGAACAAGTATCCCCTCTCTGTGCTCCCACCCCCACTCATTTGTGGTAGCTCATTTCCCTGCCATTGCTGAACAGCATGGTATGTTCTATAGCTATGGAACTTGGCAGCTGCTGAAGTTGGAGGGATTGATTCCAAATTTGAAACCAGATGAGGATAAGGACGCTCTACGTGTAGATCGGAAGTACATAAACATAGCGATGCTTGTCCAGTAAATTTGACCGGACAGCTCCATACAGCTTTAGTAGAAAACAACTCTCCTATGCGTGCTATCTCATCCTGACCGCTGTCAGACTGAGAGAAAACACTCAAACAGTCCCAATTGTCATCACTATCGAACAGCTGAAGGGCCCTTTTTTTCCTTGATTGTATATGGAAGACACAGAAATCACATCCAGTGATTGCATGTACAAACATCAGGGTTGTTTGATGCTAGAACAAGCTTCCTGGATTTCACGTATACAGTACACATGCAAAGGGTTCCGTCCACAGAGCATATGAAGATTCATGTTTGGGGTGGCTTGTGCGACCATCATCACCAGCAAGTCAGTATCAGTTCCCACGACAACGACAGGCGAATTTTGAGTTGGGGCACCATCTATGGCAGTTGATGTAATCATGGCACTTGATGCAATCAGCAGTCAGCATCTGCAACACTGGTTTGACAATTATACCCACAGCCTCATATTTCTCCTTTAATTTTTGGATTAATCGGTCCTTATTCCTGCCATTACCCAAGAATGCCTTTTTTGATGTTGTGGTTTTCATTTCCAACTCAAAGACAATGTCAGGAGAAGTGTTCTGTTTGGCTCTTCGCTGCTGTTCCGCAGTTTTATGTTGAGGAAGCACTGCCATATCCGTCAAACACTACTATACTACCTGGCCCATAGTGAACAAGAACATGGGATACATACTGGTCACACACCTGGTTGTATGTGGGATCAGCAGGCCATGGCAAGCTTTGAAGAAGATGTCCTCCATCAAGGACGAAACGTGCATTATCTGGAAGTTCTAGATGGACATTCACTTTCGACTTGAGAACACTAGCAAGGACACTCTTAGTGTTCTTCCTCATGATATCTTTATCGAATAGGGAGGGTGGCTGTTTGACAAACTCGTGAAGCAGATATTCCTCCATCTCAGAACTCTCCCGGATCACACATGTGACCCTCATGAACAATACTGTTCTCTTCACCTCCACCTCAACACCTCGCACAGTGACCTGATTTTTGTGGGTATTCTCGCTTGGAAATTGTTTGCCAGCATAGAAGAGAACCTGACAGTCATGATGGTACTTGACTTCAGCAGCAATAAAAATCTAACTCATTTGGGTACGCGAAGTCTAACAGCATCTCCCCACTCATCATGGCGATCGCCAGCTTTCTCAATTACGCTTTGAAGGGTGGCTTTTGTCATAGCATCATGTGCCCGTGTCCGACGGTTGCGGGGTATCTTTGTTTCTATATTGTAGTCTATTGCAGTCTTTGCACAATAGAGACAATCTTCTTTTATACTGAAAACTCTAGTTCTCGAACGTAATTTTGAAGATGATGTGCCCCAATCAGAGTCCAATGGCTCTTCTTCCCTTTTCCTTTTGTAAGAAGTAATACTGCATGGTCGAATGTATTCGCGACGACATTTACCATGGACTGGGACTGGCAATTGTGACCTCTTCCTCTCAAATACAGACTGCAAACCATCTTCTCTTTCAATGCTGGCTCGTAGGAGTCCCTCAAGGCCCTTATCATGGACCTCTGCACGATCTGATGTGATCTGCTTACCGCATGTGGGAATACTGCAAAACTCGGCCATCATGACAGCACCTGAAAAACGAGAAAATTATTATTATAATTATTATTATTATTATAATATATTATTAATTATAATTTATGCTAATTATCACTCACTATTATCATAATATACTAGTAATTACACTTTATGCTAATTATTTTAACTCAAAATGAACATGGCAGGGTCCACTGTAATAAGTTGCCAGTTATGCCGATTTTGGTATTTTAACCATTTATCGCAAATTGTTATAGCGGCCATCTTCAATTCTGAAAATGCCACCAGGTGAATTTGCAGAACTTTGCACAGTGGACATGCTTATGGTTTTCTGGAGCTCCCCTGAAAAAATCAGCTTTCTACTATTTTTTTCTAGGTTTTCGTTAAATTTTTACTAATGCTCCTGTACTAGAGGGGGGAAGAATTGAGACTGGTGTAGTTAGTGTTAGTGTTGTAGTAAAATAGTGGTAAGGGTGTGAGGCGGTAAGTGTTGTTAACCCCTTCACGCCCAGATCTTTCCTTTGCTATACAAAATCGTATGTTGTCAGCCATAAAATTACGAAAAGTAACTGAATATACCAAATTAGTTAGTGGATGAGGATACTAAATAGGTCATATCTATAAAATATTACTTATATGCACTAAAAATCGTCTTGTATTAGCTAAATTACAATGGAAATTACGTTATGGGTCTCAAGGGGTTAAAGACATGTGTGTGTGGTCCAATGTGTAATCCAGGCGAGTGAGAGGCAAGTCAGGTCAAGGGTGTGTGCTTAGCGGCGACATTATTACCTCCACGACCACGGGGAAGTTGTGATTGTAAAACTAAATCTGTACGTGTTCAAACAGGATATGACACCTTATGCAAGGGTGTTACGAGACGACGTGTGTGACGGTGTAGTGACTGGTGGATGAAGGGTGGTGCGTTATGCCTCACAGGCTGCAGTGAGGGTTACTCTGCCTCCAGCCTCCCCATCCCTTCGCATCCATCCATCATAACAATAATAATGATAATGATAATAGTTATTTTAATAATGATAATAATAATAATAATATTAATGCTAATGCTAATAGCATTAATAATGATAATAAAAATAAAAATAATTATAATACATACTATAGTCAACCCACCGCTGGCTGGTCTCTCGGGTGGAGCGGCTCAAGTCCGCGGTGGTGCCACATTACCCCACTACTCCCGCAAGGTCACCTCACCTCACCTCACCTCATTCATTTTGAGGAATTCTGACCACAGTGGAGTGACCAGAAGGGAAAAAGGGAAGGACGGGAGGGAAGGAGGGAGGGAGGGAAGGAGGGAAGGAAGGGAGGGAGGGAGGGAGAGAGGAGGGAAGGAGAGTGGGAGGGAAGGAGGGAAGGAAGGGAGGGAGGGAGGGAAGGAGAGAAGGAGGGAAAGAGGGAAGGAAGGGAGGGAAGGAGGGAGGGAGGGAGGGAGGGAGGGAGGGAGGGAAGGAAGGAGGAAGGAAGGAAGGGAGGGAAGGAGAGAAGGAGGGAAGGAGAGAAGGAGGGAAGGAGAGAAGGAGGGAAGGAGGGATAGGAGAGAAGGAGGGAATTAGAGAGGGAGGAGGGAGGGAGGAGGAAGGGAAGGTAGAGAGGAAGGGAAGGGAGGGGAAGGAGAGGGAGGAGGAAGGGAGGGAGGGAGGAAAGCAAGTGTTTACAAAGGGAAAGAGACAGATGAAGATGGGTCAGAGAAGAGAGAGAGAGAGAGAGGGAGGGGAGAGAGAGAGAGAGAGAGAGAGAGAGAGAGAACAGATGAGAGAGAGAGAGAGAGAGAGAGAGAGAGAGAGAGAGAGAGAGAGAGAGAGAGAGAGAGAGAGAGAGAAGAGAGAGAGAAGAGAGAGAGAGAGAGAGAGAGAGAGAGAGAGAGAGAGAGAGAGAGAGAGAGATATGAAGAAAGATTAGGAGAGGGGATGGTGAAAAAGGAAGAATTGAGAAGGAAGAGGAGAGGAAGGAGGGGAAGGAAGAAGGAGAGGAAGTAGGGAGGAGGCGTAAGAGGGAGAAGAGAAAGGAGGCGAAGGAAGAAGGAGGGAGGAGAGGAAGGAAGAAGGAGGCGAAGGAAGAAGGAGGGAGGAGAGAAAGGAGGCGAAGGAATGAGGGGTGAGGTGGTGTCAGGTTACTCCTGACTTGCTCGCAACGTCGCATGTGCTGCTATGCCAAGTGTAATGGAAGGTATAGACAGACTCGTTGTTTTACCATCAAATCGCAAGCCATTCACAAAACCATGCAGCCGTATTATAAAACTATATCATTAAAAAATATTTAATGTAATAGCTAACAGTATGACAGAGGATCCTCGTCAGCCTGTCAACGATGATCGTGACAACACTGCAGTGATCTACCCACCCCACCCGCGAAACCAAGTTGAGGTGGGACGACTATAGTAAAAATGAAAATAATATAAGCATATAAGTCTACCGAGAGAGTGAAACGCGGCAAGGCGTCACCGCAGAGCTTTCCCCACCACACCTGCTTCTCGGTACCGTCCTTCCCAGCCATCACTTATACACACTGCTACACGCTCTCCCACTGCTCTACTTATTATTGCTATTGTTATACTTATTGTTATCATTATTATTATTATTATTATTATTATTATTATTATCTATTATTATCATTATTACTATTATTATTATCAGTGTTATTATTATTATTATTATTACAATTTTACCATTATTTTTATTTATTGATTCATGATAATAAGATTATGGCACTTATAAAACCCTTGTAAAACACTTGTAAAGCACGTGTAAAACACTTGTAAAACACTTGTAAAAGCACGTGTAAAACACTTGTAAAACACTTGTAAAACACTTGTAAAACACGTGTAAAATACTTGTAAAACACTTGTAAAACACTTGCAAAACACGTGTAAAACACTTGTAAAACACTTGTAAAACACGTGTAAAACACTTGTAAAACACTTGTAAAACACTTGCAAAACACTTGTAAAACACGTGTAAAACACTTGTAAAACACTTGTAAAACACTTCTAAAACACTTCTAAAACACTTCTAAAACACTTCTAAAACACTTCTAAAACACGTGTAAAACACTTGTAAAACACTTGTAAAACACTTGTAAAACCCTTGTAAAACACGTGTAAAACACTTGTAAAACTCTTGTAAAACACTTGTAAAACACGTGTAAAACGCTTGTAAAACACTTGTAAAACACTTTGTAAAACACTTCTAAAACACTTCTAAAACACTTGTAAAACCTTTGTAAAACATTTGTCAAACCCTTGTAAAACACTTGTAAAACCCTTGTAGGACACGCTGCTATGCTGCCCGCGGGGTTTTGGCTTTGTAGCTGATCATCACCACACGACCAGCATAGTCAGTTGCGTGGCAATCAGCTGCACGCAACCGCTGTTTCAGTCGCCTTGATGTGACGGGTTCTAAAGAAACCAACGTGTCAGTCGCAATGCAACTGCCTGCGGCGTCGTAAGCAACTGGATTCATGGAATGGTTGTGACGGTGTGCGAGCTGCCTTAGAGTTAAAGTTCATTACGTTTTACATTTGGCCTCTTTGGAAATCAGTCACAAATATATCTCCCTTTGGTATTTTTCTTTGTGAGTTTTTGGGTCCAAATTTTTATACTGCTACGTTTCTTTTCTTTTCTTTTGTTTAATTTTCAGGGTGGGTCACAAATATTACCTTTACGATAAATTTTTGTTCGATTTTTCAAGGTCACTGTTTTTAAAAACCCTAACGGCGCTCTTTTCAAACATTTCAATGTCACAGCTTTCGTCTCCTGCTTCTGATCTCAGCTATATTAATCCGGATTTACAATAACATCACGCCGATCTCAGAAACGTGTACAGTACCAACCACAAAATTTCACCGTCGCTACCTCATGAGTAATTTCTTTTCCCTATAATTGGAGAAGACTGAGTCCGCCGACGTGGATTTTCTCGTCCGGAGCAAGTGAACACAGGGATTGTGGGGGAATGTGTTGTCACTAGGGGTTTTGGAACGGGGTCGGAGGACGGCGGTTCCGCCACCGAGACGCGCCCACTGGAGACGCACCTCGTTTTGTCCCTGGTCGTGCCGCAGCCCATAACAACCCCGACCTTGGTCTCAGCGGTGTGATGTCGGTGTCCTGGTACCGACGGTCTGGCCTACACACAGCATGAGGTAGGGGCTGGCCATGCTGGTCGTACTGGAGCCTATGACCTGCTCAGCACGGGCGGACGAGCTCGCGATCGACATTCCTCTGTGGTCGGGCCTGCCACTCACACTCCGAGAAGGACTCATGATTGCAGGGGACAACAGGAGCGGATGGCGGGTAGTCATAAAAAAAGTGTCATCGCAGGGGATCGATCCCGTGGACGTTATGGAATGTTGCGAAGCTTCCAGGAGACCCCTGTCGAAGTCTTCACTGTCGATGTTGCCGTTGGGCGCCGTCTTGAGAATGAGGTGTTTCACCGACTTGACGGTCGCCTCGGCGTGGCCATTAGACTGGGGGTAATTGCTGCGAAGATACCGCGGGTAGACACCCCAGTGTCCGTAAAATTCTGGAAGGCAGTGCTGGTGAATTGGGGGCCCCGCCGTCAGTCCTGAGGCGGAGCGGGAACCCAAAACTTCCCGGAATACCGGGAGAAAAGCCGTATGGTGGGCGTGGCGTTAGTATCGGCCCCGCAGGGGACGACCACAGGCCACCCGAAGAGGTCTGTCCGCGATTGACCAGGAACGACTTCCCGGCGACGGAGAAAAAATTCTGCGGGACGGACTCGAAAGGCCTGGAGGGGTGGGTTTTTCGCACAGTAGTGGTTTCCTGTTGGCTGGGCTGGGCTTAGGATCTGGCATGGCTCGCAGGCTTGGCGAGGTGCTGGGGAATGTCGGCAATCGATACCTGGCCCAGAAGACAGTCTGCTGTGCCCGGCGCTTCGTGGCTGCGACACACCCCCGGGGACTGTCGTGCAGCCGAGCAGGGGTGTGGCGGCGGTGGGGGTGCAGGAACTACAATTATCTGGCCAACAGGAGCGCTCCCCGTCTGCGTCAGGCAGTCACGGAATTTCCAGTAAGGGAAGAGGAGCTGTGCGGGTTGTTTACCGATTAGGAAAATCCTGTTTGTCACGCAGTCCCGTAGGGGGGTTTTACGCGGGTCTGTGCCCTTTCTGCGGTCGGAGTTCCTGGATCGTTTCCCATCGGGGGTCTTGGTGTGGGGGGAAAGAGGTGTGAAGGGGCCTGATCCTTTGGTTGATGGCGTTGAGGGGCCGGGCGCTCCTGAGGGGGTGTGGGCTCGGCGAACACCATCTCGTCCCCTGGCGTGGGGCGGCTAACTGGGGCTCATGACAGGGCATCGGGGGGCAGAGCTGCTTCCCAGCATGCCACACGGCCCTTAAAACTGGTAGGGCGAAAACCTTTTCCTTTGGGGGTTTGGGGGGGAGGGGTTCTAACCGGGGTCCAAGGTGTAGTGGTTGGGGAATTCGGGGATCAGGGGGTCGGGGGGTCCGTCACAAAAGTGGGCTCTTAGGCCCATCAAGTAAGTCCCGCACTTTGACATGGCCCAGGCGGGGCAAAACAGCTCGAGTTTAATGGGGCCCCTACGGGGCTCGGCGTCAGCGAGGAAACTTGAGCCACACTGAACGAGGCATTACGTCCCCGGGGCCCTTTGGTCTTGCAAAGGGCCCGTAACCAAGCCCGTAGAAGGGCGAGGGCGTCACTTTGAAGAAAACTGGGAAGTGCTGGGTCAAAGTGAGCGAGAAATCGGCCGCCAAGCAGAGCTTTTTTTGGACGCGATGAAGGCCCCCGTCGTGATCATTTTCCAATTTAACGTTCTTTGGGGCTCATCAGGGGGGGAGTGGCTGGGCGGCCCCAGGGCAGGGGCGGGGGTGAACTCTGACAGCTGCTTTCACCGGGCCCAAAAATACGGAAAAGATCATCAAGGGTGGGGGTCGCGAAGTCCCGGAGGACTGACCTGTCCTCATCGCAGTAACCCCTCAGTGAGGGGGGTTATACCCGCAAAGAAGCTACACTAGGGGGCGACCGCAAAGCTTGTTTTTTTAAGTGTGACCCCGTACTTGCGACATTATGAGCACCGGTGAATACTTTTGGAAAAGATGTGTGGGAAGTCGTCTTCAAGAGGAGAATGTCGTAACCACCTAAAACCATTATCTCCCCCCTGCGGGCGGCCCCAAAAGGGACAGAAAGCGTCACCGGTACCCGAAAAAAACCCAGGGGACCTTGTAATGTGAAAGCGCCCCGTATGGTGTGATAAAGGTTGTCAGGTTTTGGCGTCCTCGTGTAGTTCCAATTCATACCCGCACAAGGCGTCTATGTGGTGAAAAAACGCGCTGACGGCCCCGGTTTAAAATGGGGGACGGGGGTTTTAAATGGAGTTGGGCAGGATTTTGTTGGGGGGCCATTTAAAAAATTTGAGTTCGTCAAGTCAATCGTGATTCTTACGCCTTTAACCTTAGCCACGACGATAGCGGGTGACACCACCAAAGGGTGTCACGGGAGGCTTGATGTTCCCTGACGTGTATCGACTAAAGTTCCCTTTAAAACCTGACGCTGGAAAGCGAAGGGAACCTGCCTCGGGGTGTAATGGCGAAGGAGGCTCCCTCCTTCACGTGAAACCTAGGGTTTGCCCACCTGGGTTTCAAGGGGACGTTTTGAGTGCCTTGGAGAGTAACACGTCCGAAAACTCGCGCAAAAGTGCGCCGTGCAGCTGACGGGAAGTGGTAGGAGGGAGTAGTCATATCAACGCATCTGTTGACGTGCTTGACCTCCAATAGTGGCTTCGGGAAGGCAGGTGAATGATAGCCATCTCCATGCAGTGGCCAATAGGTGAGGAAGGGGCTTTTGAATACCCTCGTGCAACCTGTATCTTTGCGGTACAAGATTTCCCGGGGGGGGGGGTGGAGCGTAAAGTAGCGTAAAAACATCCCACAGCGGAGGTGTTCATTACTGACCTTCCGCTGTCAGCGTAGTAGTGGACGGTAGAGGCTGTAGGCTCTGAGGGGGATGTGAAGCATTTGACAAGTGTCCTCGTGCCGATGACAGTGAAAAGTCGGTCGCCTGTGTCTGGTAACATCTGGAAGCCTTGGAAGTGGACTCGCCGTACACCAGATGAACGCGACCGGGGTGGGAGTCATGGCACTGGGAAGGTGGAACATCTGGTTAGGCTACGACAGTTTGCTGTATTTACTACCGTGAGGTGGTGATGCGGCGACCAACGTTTTGACGCGCCACGATGGCCATCGGTGGCTTAGGCGTGTTGCGGCAGAACCTGTCGTAGCGGCAGAACTGGTGCAGAGGCGGCATTGGGCGTCTTGGCGGGACACTTGCAGTTCCCGCCAATGACCCTATGTGACGGCCGCAGTATAGCAAGACGCAGCCCTGGCCGGACCTTTGGGCCATGACGCAGTGCTGCAGGATTGGCAGGGGTGACACACTGCACAGGGTGGGAACCAAAACTGTTGCTATAGTTGGAGTCTTCACGCGCTGACCTGAAGGGTGGCTGTTGAGGTGTAAATGAGGCGATCTTGGGGGTCGTGTGCGCCTGCCTTTCTTGTAGTAGACATGACGCGAATGCTGGCTTGGAGACTAGTATATAGCGGAGGCTGTATGGGCGGGTGGCTTCGAAGGATCGGCAACAGGTGACCACGTCCTAGGAGAGAGAGGCGCTGTGGTACTTGGGAGATAAGGGGTTGACATCGCAGCTCTTCATCTCGCAACCCATCAGCAGAACCATTTTCAATTGGAATCTCCGCCGCACGTCATAGCGTTCTATGACGTGTACAGTACACAAGTCGACCTCCTTCTGCCATGGTTCTTCAGGCGTACGAGAAATCGGAGAAGCATCGCCGTCAGCCTGCTTACAACAGCGATGTGCGTTCTCGAGGCGTAGTGCTTCATTTCGTTTGGCTCTTGAAGTGGACTGTAGGGTGTCAGACCTCTGTCACAGTCAGGAAGTGTCAGTGCGATCCCTAGGGTATGTTCTATGATCCTTTGTACGTCCATTGGCCAACCGGGACACAAACCTCAGCTGGTGAAGTTTGCTTTATGTCGTGGACAGCCTCTGTATGTGACCCGTACCATCGTGATAGGGGAGAACATCTTCGCGACAGACGACGCCACTGCCGGAAAACTTGAAGGAAGAATGACAGGCCATCGAGAACGTGTCTGGGGGATGGACGGTGGTGCCACATGCTTTAGCCAGCGGAAGTCGCGATGGTGGGCGTGGCAGCACAGGAAGAAGCGTGCGAGTGGGTCGGTGGTTGTCGCGGATTCGACCTGGTAATGCGCCGCTCGCACCGGCCCTTCGTTGGCATCTGAAGGTGAGGAATGTCCCGCGCCCTGGCCGCAGACTGCGGTCTGTGCGGAGGAAGACAGAAGTGTGACAAGCCTTGAAACCGTGAATCCTCATCCTTTTCTCACTAGCCTCGTTGTCACGTATTCATCTCTCCTCATCACGCTGGCACCTCTCCTCTTCATCTTGGATGCGTCGATTATCAGTGTATAATCGGGACTCCTCCAAATAGCGAATCAAACTTGATATGCGTCCCACCGTAGCGGGAATGATGTGTTGTGTTTTATGTGGTTCAAAGGGGTTTGGGAAGCGATTTCCTTCTTCGTCATGATCCGCGCCGCAGCCGCGGGTTGACATAGCGGGGAATGACATCTTTAAGGGAGACCCTGATTTGAAAGATAACCACCGTAAGTAGAATATAAAAAACACAGGGAATTGTGGTTGTTGTGTGTATGCGTGGGTGGCGTGTGTGTGGCGTTTGGAGCGGGGTGGGTAGAAAGGGGGGGGGTGTCTCTAGGGCCGCCCGCAACTGGTTTCAAGTGTCACCCGTACCAAGCGCGAATCCGATGAACAACGCAACGTACCCGGTACAAAAACGCACACTTGAAAAACACACACAGCAACTTATGGTACACTAGTAATCCTACCGTCATCAGCAGTCCACACGCCTTACTCTTCTGTTACGAGGCACAGAGCACACGTCGCTGGTGAAGTAGTTCCCAGGAGGAGCGTGTGGTCGGTGACAGAGATGCTCGTTGCGATCAAGGCGTGTTGTGTTCTGGGATGGCGGGAGTCGTGCCCGTCCTCTATGTTCCATATGACCTTCTTCTGCCCCATAAGCTGCTTGTGGTTTGCAGTGATTAACCGAGTGGTTGAGGGCGTTTATCCGAAGGAAGAAGCGAGCATCTTCCGTAGTGTTTATGCTAAAGAACGGATATATGCGGACCACCAGCTGGTGGTTAGCGGTCCAGCTACAGGGTCAAGGAACTGGCGTTACATGGAGCAGCGGGTCTCGTAGGAGCGCGCTGTTTTCATGTGTCACATACAGTGTTGCACATAGCATGTATGTGTAGGGAATTATTAAGAGGCAGAAATATTATGTAGGTGTGACTGGCTGTGAATAGTCGCATATCCACACAGATCAATGTATAAATCCATGTCTGGCCATACCACCCGATGAAAAAAATTCCCCTCCACGACTATTGTACTTTTGGTGGGTAGCACTCTCACATTCACCATGGGATTAAATTATGCGTCATGACCGATTTTCAGTCTTTCCATGGAAATCTCATCAAAAAAACGAGGAGGGCGAGGGGGCCAATTCGTTACCTAGGGTGAACGAAATCTGCATCAATTTTACCCCACAAATTATTCGTTAAAAGTTTTCTGGTGTTCAAGGAAGCCTCGTTTCCCCGGGGCCTTCACAGATTATTTACAGCTCCAAGGGGGAGAACCTGTCTTTGGGGACGCAGCTTAAAAAACTCCCAAAGGTTTTCCTACCACCTTGTTCATTGTCTGAGTGCCAATTTCCACTGCTGTATCACAGTTAATAGCTTCATTAGCGACAACACCTGTAGCTATTGACATCAGTTCTTGGTTATGTGGCAGGGGGTGGTGTACAGAAAACAAAAGGAAAGCAAATTTTGTTAGAAGCCATATTGTATTTTTTTGCAACTAGTGAAATACAAAGTGTCAGTTTTTTGTTAGTGTGTAATGAATTCCTTGACCCCTGAAATGTTATTTTGACATCAAAAACACCTTCTACTGTGTCACAACGAAAAATATCTTGTATTTGTAGAAATGGCGGCCATCTTCGATTTGGCCCTCTAGCGGAAAATGCTCCAGTGGAATTCATAGGGACTTTTACTATGATGATTAGCTAGTATTCAGAAATGCCCCCCCAAATTACATCTCTCCCCTATTTTTTTCCGACCAAATGTTTAATATTGACTGAACTACTGTTCGTATATTTTTACTTACATTAGTTATAAATGTACACCAATATGATGTAAAATTTCCTCAGGAAACGATAGTTGTCTCAGTTTTTCTTAAATTTCCCCAATGATATTGTCAGCAAATCGGATAAAGTGAGGTGTGAAGTTTTTTGTTTTAAAACAATTTTACATTCCAGTCTTTAATTCCAGTTGTTCTGCTGTAAACAATGTTCGAATATATTTAAAACAATATATATATTATAATATATATATATATATATATATATATATATATATATATATAAGATATATATATATATATATATATTATATTTTTATATATATATATATATATGTATATATATATATATATATATGTATATATATATAATATATATGTATATATATATATATATATTTTATGTATATATATATATATATATATGTATATATTATATATATATATATATATTTTTATAAATATATATTATATATATATATAATAAGTATATATATAGTTATATATTTTATATATATTATATTTTATATATATATATATAATATATATATATATAATATATATATAATATATTATAATAACTGTGACGATTATATTATCCTTGATTGCACGGGGGGCAACTCCCATATTGATTCAAATTTCAAACTATTGTGATAAGATATCAAAATAAAAAAGAGCGATTGATTTTCTCGAAAGCACACTGTTGTATTCTTTTATTGAAGCAGAAAGCATCTCCACGTCAGCGTTCGGCTTCTACTTCCACTGACGTACTTCACTTGCTCTGCAAGAAATCCTTTCCGGTCTGGCAAGCATCTTTCTTCTCAGGATGAGAAGTTCTTCAAACAGAAGCGAATTTGAGCATGTGAAATTTTTTTCTCTTGCGGGAAAAAATTTTGTACAGCAAAAAACGCCTACAGAAACGACGTGGAAAGTGCATCACGTGCAAATCGCCAAAATTTCTTAGTCACACTTTTTTGGCCTTCAGCGACCGTCCCAAAACGACCTCAAAATCAGGATAGCACTGGGGAAAAAGGCTGCAGTTACTGATTTGAATAAAGCCCCATGGGTAGCAACAGAGGGGGGGGGGGGGGGGGGGGGTTTTGAAAAACAAGCAATACATAATTTGTCGCAGCTTTATATTCCTAGGGTGTTGGCTTTTTTCCACTTTTCAGTGCGCAAAAAAAAAGAGGAGGAAAAGAAACGTTAGGCACCTCGGGGGGCGGGCGACCTTAAACCGACGACAGGGGGAGGAGAAAGGGGGATGTAGGACCGAGAAAAAAGGGGTAAGGGGTTTAATTATTGTTCTAGCGCTACTGTTAAATTCCTACATCACTTTTTTGTCGGATTGCTTTTTGGGCTTTTATTTTTATTTTTAAAAAAAAAAAAAAAAAAAAAGGCCCTCTGTACCCTGACATGAAAAATATAATAAAAAGGATTAATAGAAAAAACGGTTTATAACCCCTTGGACCTTTTTCCTTTAAAAGTGACAAAATGTTTTCATACATTTTTTTTCAGAGCTTCACATGAACAAGCTTGTCTTGTTCTATGATCTGCATTTAAATCCTACCTCCAAACTCTATCATTAGGCCCATAATCACCTTTATATTATAATATGTTTACAAAGCTAATGGGCTTTAATATTATTTCCATTGCACACACGGTAAATTTTTTTCTTAACCTCGTGCACCTACTTACACCTGATGACACAAGCATCACCTTTCCTATCATTGAATCCCTGGCCTATCCGCAAATGCATGATGGAAGGAAGGCCAAAAAAATACCCCTCAACCTGGCCGATCTTTATGCGGGGAACACGATGCATAAAAAATTGTTAATTTGAAATTTTTCTTCAAGCATTAATTTCGCGTTGAGGTCGTTAGTGGGGGGCCTCCATAGTTTTACGATGCATTTTTTTTTTTTTTACACAAAAATTTAAAACCCGGGGCTAAAAAAAAAAAAAAAAGTTAAATGCCGCTACCCGGGAAAGGGGCATTAAATTTGACTACTTTCTATATATCCCCCTTATTCTATTTAAAATCATTTTTTTTCCCACATTTTTCCAGGGAAAATGCTGTTTTTCGATTTTTCCCCTTAAAAAATTTCCATTTTTCCATATGCATTTATTTTGATAATACATTTCTTTTCTCCTTTCCCCATTGGATATGGCTATTTATCTCAAAACCCTTGGGTTAAAAAAACTAAAATTTACCAATCTCCCACATTTCACTCTTCTTGTGTCTTTTGCTCACTTATTCCGCATATGACTTGCTGTATTGAAAAATGCTGCCAAAAGTTGACAAGTGAAAAAGATGTCGTAGTTCGTTTTTACTACGCGCCTTCTACAAAGAGCACATAATTCTTATAATCTAACATACGTCATCCTAATGAAACCCTTTTCCCCCTTTATTATATCGCGGGTGATTTTTTTTCCCCACCCCACCCACTTCCTACCCCCTCCCAAAATCATGTGCGCCTTCCCCTTTCACAGTGGTATAAAAAGGAAAGGGCCCCAGGAAACTTTGCACAATTTTTAGATATGTCTCAAACTGAAATGAAAAAAAAAAAAGTGTTTTTTTCATCCCCCATTATCCTAAAAAAAGTACACCGCCCCCTAAAAAACCCCGGATATCAAAACATTGAGTGCCATATCGTGGAAAAAAGGGCTCTGAAATATTTGTTTCATGGAAGCCTCTATTTGAATTCCTTGCGGGTTTGCTGATTTATTTTTTTCAAGTAAACCCTCCCCCCTGTTCTTCCCAAAATAGCACATGTTTTTTTTCTTCAAGAGATGAAAAATGTAACTAAAAAATGTTGTGGGTGACGTCGGGGAAAAATTTCCCGTACCGACAGGTGGCAAAAATGGAATAATAAATTGTAAAACAAAATATTACCATACGAGGGGAAAAAAACTAGTTGCTTGCCAAAACCCGAGTGGTTTTGCTTTTTAACAATACATTGTATTTTAAGAAAAAATATATTGAAAAATCGTTTTTTTATCAGCCATCTGTCGCAAACAATAATATCACGTAATAGTATTCTTGATTACCTTATATATACCATTGATTATAAAAATGTAGCATCGCCTAACAAAAAAAAAGTACGCTAGGATAAAAAGTACGTGTTTTTTTTTAATTTTATTTTTCAAAAAAAATAAAGTATCCCCTAAGAGCCTTACCCTGTATTTTTTTTTTTTTTTTCTCTCAATGAAAAAACAAAAACAAAAAAAAGCTTCCTTAGGCAATATCCTTTCCGTATGTTTTTATTCATCACCCTTTTTGTCAAAATTTTTGTTTATCCATTTTCGACAATTTATAATTCTTTATTACCCCGATTTCAGGAAATAGTATCCTCTGAAGCAATTTTTTTTATGAAAATTGTTTTTATTTTACCCCTGATAAAAAAGATGTATTCCTTAGGCAATATCCTTGTGTAATAAAAATTTTTTTTAAATCTACCCCAAAGCACCAAAAACATCCCCCCAATAAAATTTTATTTGTATTATTCTTTATTTAACCCCAAAATGGGGAAAAAATAGTATCCCCTGCGACAATTTTTTTGTTATATTTTTTTTTTCGTCCGAAGACAAAACAAAATAGTATCCCCCGCGAACAATATCCTTGTGTACAATTCTATACCTACAATTTCCCCCCATGACAAAAAAAATAGTAACCCTTGAGAACATACCTGGTACAATTATTTTTTTCACCCCGTGATAAAATCCCCCCCCTGTCCTAGACCCCCTCTTCGTGTCCTTGAAGGGCAACGCCCTCAGTGTCCCTTTACGCCCCTCCGGTCCCGACGTTCCCTCCCTGTCTAGACCCCTCTTCGTGTCCTTGAAAGGGGAACGCCCTCAGTGTCCTCAAACTCCCTCCCATCCTTGACCCCCCCTCCGTGTCCCCCAGTCCTAAACTTCTTGAAGTCGACTAATTACTTCCGGGTACAAAGTTTCGCTGGGACAAAATTTTCATTTACCCCGGCCCCTCTTGTAGCTTCCTTTTTTTCTTATTTTCAATGTTTATGGGGTGTATTTAGGGCTTCCAGCACCTCCCATCTTCACCCTTTCTCCCATTTTTTGGGGGGGTTTTAAAAAAAAAGGAAAGAAAAAAAATTCCCTTTGCTGGAGAAAGACAAGTATATAATAGTGTGGTATGCCATGTTTCCCGTGGGTTTTTTGTGCAAAAATTTGATTTTTTTGCAGTTCTGGCTTCTATATGTTCAGATTAACAGAAAAGAGGGGGCCCCAATTTTTCGACCCTCACCCCTTTCGGGGGGGCATTCCTCTTTTGGCCCCCCCCGGGATTGGCCCCTCGGGTTAACACTAAGCCAACAATTTCAACATTTCTTTGTTACAGACACGTGAACTACTGTTTCCCTACAAAATTGCTGATCTGATGTCAGGTTGATTCAAAATTTTCCTATCACGCCCAAATTTTGGTTAAAACCGAAACCTCTTTTTTTTCGTTTTTTTTTCACCCGCTTCTTTTACGAAAGCCGTCTAAGCTATTTTTCCATGCCACTTTTATGCTGGGCATACAAAATAATTTTTTAACGGGTTTCTTTCCTCCTTTATTCTGGTTTAAGACGACAGTGGAGTTCCACGGGCGGAGTACCACCCTGCCCCCAACCATCCCCCAAAGCGCGTTAGTATTTAGCGATACGTCCTTTTTGCATACTGTAAAAATGGGCGTAAATCAATCATTTATTCATAAATGTCCTATTTGAATGTCCCCCAAATAGCTTGCGAAATCACTCCCATAGCATTTACAGAGAGGAGTACAGGGCGGGCCCATTCTTAAAGAGCTACCCCCTTTTTCCCTTGCACCCTACTTTCACCACATTTGACGATTTCAACTACAGTTTGGGGGCAGGCGGGGAAAGACGTAGGGGAAAAAAAACCCCCCTTTCTCCTTTTCCCCCTTTTTTTCATTGCAGGGGGGTTGGAAAATTTTTCAGGGTATGACTTGCCCCCGCATTGTCATGTAGTTTGCACGCATGATAGGGGGAAGCAATCGCACGAGTTGGTGGAAGTTTTTCCCCTTTCAATTTTTTGCCCAAAACAGCCCCCACTGAGTGAGGGTAGGGTTGCGGCCTTTTAAACTGTGGACTGCACAAAAAAAGTCTCCAACGTTTTCACCTGCGGGGGAAGCTCGTCATTGCCCAAATCGGCGATAAAAACACCAAAGCTTTGAAGCAGTAAATGGGGGGGCTCACATAAAGCTTTGGGTATGCCTCCCCATGATTTCTTTAAAATTCCCTATAATCTCCCTCCCCAATCAGCCCTAGAAGTTGTGGAGTCCAAAAAGTCCTTGCATTTGCGAGGGGCCAATAACCTGCACTCTTTAAAGATGTCTTTTTCCCTTTTTTCTTTCCTTTGCCTGTATGAAACTTCAAGGTATAGTAGATGCTATTGTCGGGAGGCATAAGATCAAAAAAGGCGAGTACGTCAGTGTCGGGCCCCATACGAATCTTTTGGGCAGCACCACGGCTTAGAGGAAAGTATTTGGGTTTTGGAATAAATGTGTCCCCCTTTTCATGTGTAGGGCCCTTACAAAAAACCTAGCCCCTTTGATATGATCATCGAACGACAACGAGCCGAAAAATTTTTGCTTGCGAAATAGTCAACGTCCTTGGCCAAACAAGCATGTGAGCTCCGCTTTGTTTTGAGCTAAAAGTAACCCCTTTAAATACATGGTGAGTTCTTTTCGGGATAAATTTCGTACTCAATGGTTTTTGGTTATCGCTTCTCCGGGGGTCTTGTTTTTCAACGACAGATCAAGTACGATAAAACACAACACCCCCTCATCTAGCTTGTCTCATTGTCTCTATCGTTTGTTGAATGCTCCTAAAGGTGTGAAATCTTCACATATTGGGTCTTTGTCAACTCTGAAGTACACCTTACAATGATGAAAATTTAACTGGGGATCTTCCTCCCCTATGCCCTGGTACGGGAGGAACATAAAGGATTCAACGTGGCATTTTTTAAACGCATGCATCAGATGGCCTTGTCATTGGGTAAAAGATCTATCAACAGCAACAGAGAGGGGGGCACTGTTGCATCTCGACTTCCCAATTATTTCCTCAAATTTTGGCACTGCCCGGTCGGTTTCCCCTGAAAAATGAAAAGTAAATTACGTCCTCACCAATTTATGATTTTATCCCCCAATGCGTTTTTTGTTTTATCCATCCAACTTGAGAATGCCTTCAACTGCTTTTTCATCTTTCCCAAACCGAGAGTTTTGATGTGGTAGTCAGACGTTCACAAAGAACTCCTCGAATGGGTTTGCCCCTTTTTTCTGCAATGCAAAAATATCATGCTTTGCTACCTCTGGCACAAGAGTATAAAACTAAACTTTTAATGGGTCTTCACTTGAAGGGGTTGTCTTGCTTTGCAACTCTATTGATTGCGGATTTTTAGGGCATTCTCTCTTGCCCTCAGTCAATCTGCCAGACAGCGGGTAATGCTCGTGCTTCGGAAAACCTGGAAATTTTTTGGGGGGCTCTCAAGATACCGTAAACGTACGGGCAAGGGAAAGGGTTTTTTGTGTGGTGACGATCGTTTGAGAGCAGCTTTCATCTCTGCAAATCCTACCATCCCCCGTGTCCCTTTAGTTTCTTGATTTCCGTTCGAGTGCCGATCTGTGGCGAGATTGGGAAAGGGTATCTCTGATTT
Organism: Chionoecetes opilio; assembly: GCA_016584305.1. Taxonomy (NCBI): domain Eukaryota; kingdom Metazoa; phylum Arthropoda; class Malacostraca; order Decapoda; family Majidae; genus Chionoecetes; species Chionoecetes opilio. The sequence goes on along the minus strand of JACEEZ010000980.1, from coordinate 55,242 downwards.
TGCAACAAAAAAGTCACCGGGAATAAAATGCTTTCCCATTTTTCAGGCTTTTATTTTCCAGCGCATTCATTTGTGCAAGTCTCAGCGAGCGTAATTTAGAAAACCGTGCGAAGAAAATACTTGATCGGGTTCCCCAAAGGAAGAAAATAACTCGCCAGTCCCCTAGCGGCAAGAGCTGACAAATGAAGAAGGTTTTCCCATTTGATCGGGGTATGCTGAAAGGAATTCTGCAAATCCCCAAATTTTTTCATCCCCCCCAGTGGCTTAAAATTTCCAGCGTCCCATGACTGACATATTCATAGTTTTTAGTCATATGGGGGTTACGTGAATGAGCTTGCCTTAAAAGCATTGCACCGGGACACTAAGGGGCCCTTTTTAAAGAATAGATAATATGAATAAAAACCGCATCATCATAATTGCTAGATGTTTGGGAGTGGTATTCGATCCCTTTTTGTATGCTTTGCACTGAAGATCCCACGAAGGGCTGCTGTGTGTTTTGCACCACTTTCAATGGCACTTTATTCCGGCCACTGCCATCTATCTTTTTTCCCGGAGCATGAAAAGCAAAAAATGCAATATGGAAGCTCCTCCCTTAGGACCGGGTGCCCCCAAACTGACTGCAAATTTTTTAAAAGCACGTGAATATGGTCCGGGTCCAGTGTTATCAAAGTTTTTCTCTGTGGCCAAAGACAGTGGCAGAATTCCCGGGGCTAACCGAAAATAGTGAAAAGTCCCATAGTAGGGGTGTGGTCTTAATAATGGGGCATCACCTTACATTTGTGGTTTGGGCGTCGGATGACTGGGATAACAGCAAGGGTTTGGTACAGCCCAAGTTTTCTCACATCTTTTTTGACCAAATTTCCCGGTTGGTTTCTTGTTCCTTTACGATAGTATAGCGTCGACGGGGGCCTTTATGGGGGGGGCCTCTTCCTATTCCTTTTTCATGTATGTCCTGTGTTTTTTCCCTTCGCGACTCAGTTTTTAGTGAAAACCCAATCATATCCGGCCATCATCATTCCCAAAGGGAGTTTGCAAATGCCCGGGGTGAGTGAATCTTTGTAGAATATTCTTCCCCTTCCCATTTTATAGACCGATAAATCTCAAGGGGGTGGTTTTGAGACTGGGTTCTTGCACCAGTTCACGTCAAAGCCGAGGCTCTTGTAAGAAGCTTTTTGGTATTCAAGTGGTCGGTTCATGAAAATCTCCCTCTTTATCTTGCTGGAAATGCAACCATGTGCCAGGAAGGTTCCTTGCCCCCTCAGGTTCTTCCGGAGGGCAATATTATCGTCGCAAAACCTGTGTTTAGGCCTTTTTTGACAAAATTTGGGGGACAAAACCACCAGCCTCCCTTTATCCGCTGGGGAACACTTGCTCAAATCTTTCTCTAAATCAAGATGTGAAAGGGAGTCACTTTCCCAAAAACACAGCTGAGAGGTTTTCAACAAAATTCTTGTCCGACTCTAGAAGAACCAAGGGGGAAACCGATTGCAGAGGGTCTGGCTGTTTGTCGGAAGGCACTGTCTTTCTTTGTCTGATGTTTCACCTCATCAGCCGATATTTTGGACAAGGAACTGGCATGAAACGTCGACTGTTTTTGTCCACCTCCGTCTCGTATTCCGGCACTTTGACAAAAGGCTACCAAAGAGGGGGGTGACTCTGAAGAACCCGGAGTAAAAAACGGATTTTTAAAATTATGAACTGCCCTTTTAAAAGACCACGCGTTGTTTACACTCTTCTCGCAGAAGGTTGGCGACATTTTCAGGGGACCAAATATCTCATCATCATTTTATCAGAGGACCTGATCCATGGCCATCGTGACTGAGTGGAGGCACAAACGGTCAGGCTCATTCCTCTTAGGATGTAAAACTCCCTTCTGGAAGGCGCTCGCTGGATCTTTTGAGGTATTTCCGAAGTTTCACTCTATTTTCCCACCGGTATCCTTTTTTCAAAAAATTTACAAGTAGGTCATTTACCTCAGCCATGCTCAGGGAAAAACCTCGTCACTCCGGTGTTTTTAAAAGCGAGGACCAATTGTGCATCACATACTGAGGGAAGAGGGCACATTACTGTGATTGTCCTCGTTTATATTCCTGTGCAGGCGCAAAAAAATGTCCGATGATATGCTTTTCAAAAGTATGCGTCGCCGGTTCTTCAAGGGCCCTACTGAAACTCTAACTGGTCATTGGGGGTTTTTTGCTTGATCGTAAGTGTTTTACCCATTGATCATAAAAACCCGGGGCAGTGGGGTCTGAGTCATTTTTGGACGAAACACAGTTGGGAAAATAGACACACTTGTTCCTTGGAATAGTCTTGACCACTTGGGCCCAACAGAAACCCACCCCACTTTAAGGCGCCCCCTCCTCGGGAGCGCAGACAGGGTAACGGTTTGGGATCTCTTCCTAAGACTTTTTAATCTTTTTCTTGTTGACGATAGGTTTCCCGACATTCACTATGATACCGAACGTACTTGAGTTCTCCTTCTTTAAACCTGACAGTAATTTTTGTAGTCTATGAAGCACTTTTTAGTATCACCAAAAGACACTCCTTTGACAGTGTTTTAAAATTTCATCGTCATGACCCGGGTTTTTCACCCAAACGCTTCTTTTATGTGGCACCTTTTTTACAGATACGCAAACTCCCTCCCCCCTCCCACATTTGGGGGAACTACCCCGATCTTAGTTACAGGGGTTATCTGACTGAGCTCAAAAAATGCTTCTTCAACATGCCGAAAAGAAAAAATGAGTTAGACCCTATACTCTGAACCGGGAAGTTTCTAAATCTGAACGGAAGGCTATAAGGACACTTCCGGTTGCTTTTTTTCGCTATAAATCGACTCGCATACCGAAACCCACAAAAGGATACTCAAATTATGAAAATCGGCAATTATTGGGGGAGATAGGTGCATGGTCAGGCGGGGGGGCCCCAAAGGGAAGTACCCCAAAAAGGGGGATAAGGGGTCTGAAAATTGGGGGCCCCATCTTTTCTGTTTTAATCTGATACCCAAAGCCAGAACTGAAAAAATAAATTTTAAAACAAAAAACCTACGGGGGCCCTTTTCCTAACATTACTACCCCACTTTAAAAACCCGGACAAGGCTGTGAAGCGGATTGGCTATAAAGCAAAATAGGCAGAAGGTGTGAGGTAGGATATCTAAACCAGGATTATGTAAGTTATAAGGCTGTGACTAGGGAGAGTAGGTTTTTGTGGGAGGAAAAGGCTATGAGGCTGGGGCAGGCTGTAAGGCAGGAGTAGGTGAGGGAGGAATAGGGTATGAGGCAGGAGCAGGTGTAAGGGGGAGTAACTGGGCAGGAATAGGCATGAGGCAGGGAAAAGGAGCTGTATGGCGGAGTAGCTGAACAGGAATAGGCTATGGGCAGGACAGGGTGTAAAGGGAGGAGTAATGAGGGAGGAAAAAGGGATGAGGCAGGGGTAGGCTAAAACAAAAATAGGGTAAGGCAGGGGCAGGCTTTTAAAGGGAGGAGTAGGTGAGCAGGAATGGCTATGAGGCAGGAGCAGCTGTAAGGCGGAGTAGGGTGAGCAGGAATACGAGGGAGGAGCAGCTGAAGGGAGGAAACTGAGGCGGAAGGCTATGAGGGAGGAGCAGGCTGTAAGGGAGAGAGGCTAAAACAGGAATAGGCTATGAGGCGGGGCAGCCTGTAAGGCGGATTAACTGAGGCGAATTGGGTATGAGGCGGAACAGGAAAGCTGTATGGGAGGGGTAGGCTGAGGCAGGAATAGGCTATGAGGGAGGAGCAGGGTGGGAAAATGGAGTAGGCTGAGGCAGGGGAAAGGTATGAGGGAGGGGCGGGTGTAAGGCAGGGGTAGGCTAGGGAGGAATGGCTGAGGCGACAGGGTGTAAGGCAAGGGAGGGTGAGGCGGAAAAGGCTATGAGGGAGGGAAGCGGTGTAAGTAGGGTAGGCTGAGGCAGGAATAGGCTATGAGGCAGGAGCAAATTAAAAGGGGGAGTAGCAAAACAAGAAAAGCTATGAGGCAGGGGCGGCTGTAGGCAGGATAGGGTAGGAAGGGAAAAGGGATGGGCAGGAGCAGGCTGTAAGGCAGGAGAGGCTGAGGCAGGAATAGGCTATGAGGCAGGAGCAGGCTGTAAGGTAGGAGTAGGCTGAGGCAGGAATAGGCTATGAGGCAGGAGCAGGCTGTAAGGCAGGAGTAGGCTGAGGCAGGAATAGGCTATAAGGCAAGAGCAGGCTGTAAGGTAGGAGTAGACTGAGACAGGAATAGGCTATGAGGCAGGAATAGGCTATGAGCAGGAGCAGGCTGTAAGGTAGGAGTAGGCTGAGGCAGGAATAGGCTATGAGGCAGGAGCAGGCTGTAAGGCAGGAGTAGGCTGAGGCGGGATAGGCTATGAGGCAGGAGCAGGATGTAAGGTAGGAGTAGGCTGAGACAGGAATAGGCTATGAGGCAGGAGCAGGCTGTAAGGTAGGAATAGGCTGAGGCAGGAATAGGCTATGAGGCAAGAGCAGGCTGTAAGGCAGGAGTAGGCTGAGGCAGGAATAGGCTATGAGGCAGGAATAGGCTATGAGGCAGGAGCAGGCTGTAAGGTAGGAGTAGGCTGAGGCAGGAATAGGCAATGAGGCAAGAGCAGGCTGTAAGGCAGGAGTAGGCTGAGGCAGGAATAGGCTATGAGGCAAGACCAGGTTGTAAGGCAGGAGTAGGCTGAGCAGGACTTGCCTATGAAAAAGGGGGTTTGGGCTGCGAGGCAAGATGGTGAAGGAAATATTTATATTGTTGAATGATTGTGATAATGAAACAGACGCTATTTCAAGTTAAAAAGATTCAACGCAAGGTCGATGGGATTGAAGGGAAGGACTTACCAGTTGTAGGATGATAGTATTGTATATTATATCATGTGCTTATGGGTGGTAACCATAAAAACTATTTTCTTATGGTTAAGTGAAACAGATGGCCAGCATTAGTGCTTCAAATTTTATTTAATATTATAGCACAAATGTCAACATTACAGCAATAATTTTTTCGAGTGAAGGCAGTCTAGTTCAGTTTCATCATGATCATATTTTTTATTGACTGAAATAGAAACACCAATTGCAAAATTGATACGGATACTTGGCTCATACGAGCCAAATATACGATGGCTTGAGGAGGCGTTGGCCGAGTGGTTAGCGTCTTGGAGTGTTGAACTCAATGTCCCGATTTCCAATCCTCCCGGGCCCAACCTTTCAAAAGCCTGGTAGGGGAGCAGAAGGTCCCGAGTTCAAGTTTCACCAGGAACAACTGTCAAATCCATCGTCGAGTGGCCGAAGAAACCCTCATGCACCTGTCTTCCGATTGCAAGTGTGACGGAGTACTCTAGGGCATGCATGAGCCTAAACCGAGGATCCAAACATGACAGAAAACGGGATCTATACTATAACCACAGTTGTCACTATAAAAATCCAGCCTGCGCCACCAACGGGCGAGATCGACCAACGAGATACGACTCTCCATAAGCCTACAGGCGCTATAGGCTACAACGTAAAAAAGAAGAAGATAAAAATACATGTCCAATATCTGATACCAAATGTTTCATGCATTGGCTTAACCAATAAATGTTTGTTTGCATATTCATCGAGGCATTTATTCCTATGAAACCCTGGTAGCCATAAATTCTGTTTATATCTATATACCCTCATATGTCTGTCTGTCTTTATATATATTTGTCTCTAAATCTAACTGTTCAACCCGTACCCAATACAATATCCTGTTCCCTAGCTGTAATTTGGTCTCAGATCCCCAAAGCTGATTGGGGCAAAGCAAACCTGTTTTGTTCAATGACTCAAAAACTCGATTTCTTCACGTATCTACTCGACGAAACCTACCAGATAACTATCCCCTTTTTTTCAATGACATTCAACTATCTTCTTCTACGTACATTGAACATTCTTGTACTGTCCTTTACTACATATCTGAACTTGAAATCTCACATCTCATCTCTTGCTAAAACAGCTTCAAAGACGTTAAGTGTCCTGTGGCGTCTGCGTCCATTTTATTTCTCCCTCCCATTTGCTTGCTCTCTACAGGGGCCTTATCCACCCATATAGAAATATGTCTCACAGCTTTGGGGGGATCCACTCATACAGCTCTCCTAAACACAGTTGAGTCAAAAGCTTTGCGTCTCATCAACTGCCCTCCTCTGACTGACTGTCTTCAAAATTTAAATCACCGCCGGAATGTTACTGCTCTTGCTATCTTCTGCCGTTATTTTCATGCTCACTGCTCTTCTGAACTTGCTAACTGCATGCTTCCTCCTTCCCGCGGCTCGCTGCCCCAAGAATTCTATTCATTCTCATCCCTATTCTGTCCATCTTCCTAATGCAAGAGTTATCAGTATCTTTACTCCTTCATCCTTGCACTGGTAAACTCTGGAACTCTCTTCCTGTTGCTATTTTTCCACTTTCCTACGACTTAAATCTTTTCAAGAGAGGAATGACAAGACGCCTCCCAAAATAAACTGGCCCACCCTCCTTTAAATATTCTCTTACTGTATCCTTTATAGGGACTGGCAACTAAGCGGGCTTTGTGTTCCCTCTTTTTTTGTGTGCACTTGGCCAGTCCTTTGTGATAAAAAAAAATAAGCACAGTGTCCTGGTGTAACTTCACTATTACTCAACACCTTTGTTCAATATGTATTATTACCTCTATGTTTGCATTGTACCAACAGAATGCAAGGCCTCAACTCACTGCAAGGAGAAGGGCGGCTATTGCTCCTCTACCACCTGTGGTGGTTCCTTCTTTCAGTTGGATGATGCTTGCGATTGTAACTGTTTCTGCTGCCTGCCTAAATGTGAGTAATCTTCGCACTCACGAATACTCTGATAGCATAGGAGTCTTGTGTTTATTGAAGTGTGTGGGCGAGAGAGGAAGAGGGTTTGTGCTGGCAGACCAGTGGCCGTGTTGGCAGACGTGGTGTTGGCGGAGGACTGAGGCGCAATGTTAAATGCTGTCTAACAAGAGAGGGACACTGCTTGTGGGGTGTGAAAAGGATTTTAAAGTATAACTATTTTTTTTTCAGGAAAATATTATAATAGGATAGAGTAAAAAAGAGAAGAACAATCTAAGACGACTATACTAATATTGTTCGGGTTACCGCATAACGGTGCAGAAAAAAAAAAATACCAGGCGTCTCGGCTTTGCTGCTTACCTTTGTTGATTAGGGCCTGTCTGTCTGTTGATTGGCTTGCATGATCAAAAAGACATGTGTATATTGATAGTACTGTAACATATACGTGATTTATGATAAATTTATTAATTACATTTGTTTGTAAACTGTTGATCTTAGAAACAAAGTATATTAGGTTGAAAATCTGTACATACCAACCCTCAAATAATTCCATAACTGTAGATTCATGACTGCGAGGATGATTTGTTACGTCAGTGTGGTGCATTGCGCGGCTCCCGTAAGTTGATGTTGATAATGTTAACAATAGAAATAATAACCACTACTATAATCATTGTCATTATTATAATAACTAGGAAATAGACGTCCACACTAAAGATGTGGAACGTGTCCAAGCTCGCACAGGCTAAAGTCAACTTTTTAAATACCCTTACCTAAAAATACTTCTATTACAACCTGACCTAACCCAACCTAACCTTCACCATCCCCTTCTTTGATTTTTTTTACTTTTTACAAAGAAAAGAAAAGTGCTAAATTGTTATTAAAAAAAGTTTTAAAAAAAAGTTCTAAAAAATGGTGTGGGGATGGCGGTGGTGGTGATAGTGATGGTGTGGTGTGGTGGTGGTGGTGGTAGTGGTGGTGGTGGTGGTGCTGGTGGTGTGGTGATGGGGGTGTAGGGGTGGTGATGTGGGGGTGGTGGTGGTGATGATGGGGGTGGTGGTGGTGGGGTGGTGGTGGTGTTTGGTGGGGGTGGTGGGGTGGTGGGGTGATGACGGGAGGGTGGTGGGGTGGTGGTTGATGGTGGTGGTGGTGGGGGTGGTGGTGGTGGTGTTGGGGTGGTGGGGTGGTGGTGGTTATGGTGATGGGGTGATGGTGGGGGTTAGGTGGGGTGGTGGGGGTGGGGGGGTGGGATGGGGGGGTGGGGGGTGGGGGGGGGGGTTGAGGGGTGATGGGATGGTGGTGGTGGAGTGTGGTCGTGGTGGGGGGGGTGGTGGGGTGGTGGGGGGTGGTGGGTGGGGGTAGGGGGTGGTGGTGGGGGTGGGGTGGTGGTGGGGGTGGTATTTCATAATTGTTATATCGAAAAAGTCCAAGCCCCCTTTCGCTGTTTGGGACAACCCCTCTCTGTCCCAGGGCTAAAATGGAAAATTTTAAACCTCCACACCCCCCCCACGTATTTTAACACTACGCAAACCCCAAATAACACCTTAAGGGCTTAGAAACCGATTTTAGGGGTTAATGAGGCCAAAACACAACAGCCTGTCCCCTGGGTCAGACACTGTATTGTGAGGCCAAAGAGTCGAAAAATTTTTTCCCCTACACAATGCACTACTTTCCCACGCACTAATGTCGCCAGGCAAAATATTTCAAATTTTTGCATAAATGCAAAAAAACTCGCTTCGCTCGCTTGGTCAAGATTAAGAGACAAATTAACCCTTTTGTGCCAAAAATTTTTTTCCTTAGCCTGTATCCCCGTTGCTAAAAAAGTATTTACAAGAAGAAGCAAAGAAAATTCTTTGGAAACATTTTACAAGCCTATATACCCCCGTTTCCCCAAAATGGGTTCCAAGGAGCAAGCGAGCGGGCAATAAGCTGAGTTTTCCCTTAGAAAAAACTGTAACACGAGAGAAAATTAAAGCTAGCCATTTCCAAGTAATTTTTAGATAGAGAGGGTTTACCGTAGAGAAAATTAGAGTTGCTCATTTCCATATAGATTTTTAAATGGGAAAAAGGGAGATTCCCCTTTAATACCTTATTTATTGCCCAATTTTTAGTGACAATGGGATATTGCTTTTGATAAAAAAAGGGGTGGGAGAAATCATTCCGCCATATTACCTTTTGCGTTAAAATTTTCCTGAAAATTGAAAACATAATTTAATGCCGTAAAAGGAAAATTTTGTCGTGTTTTCGCAATGCTCCCGTGATATTACGAGACGTACCCGGGGTTTACCTTTATGCGCTGATCCCAGGTTCGGTCCCGCTTCCCAAATTAGCTTTATGGACCATGGGCCCGCGCCGTACCCCTGGGCCCCGGCGTACGGGGGGACGCCGTTTTTAGTGGACGAGAACTGCGCGTTCGCTCTTTTGGTCAGACACCACACCGGGGGCTAACACCTCACTCTTAAACCCCTCTCGCTTTTTCCCCATACACCAACCGTACGGCCTGCAACACACCGTCGCCGTGTACACCGTAAAAAATGCTTGGAAGTTTCAAAAGGGGTCGTTGAAAACGTATTTCCCTCGAACCTTCCCGTTACCCATTCTAACCCCACCCCCAAAACCCCAACCACTATCACAACCCCACACAATCCTGCACATACCACACCCCAAAATACAGCCCCCCAAAACACCCTTATCCTAACACACGGGTACAGTTATTCGGGCCCCCAGTTGAATAGGCCGCTATATTAAAACAACAAGCGCATTTAGCATAAACCCTTATAGGTTTTAATGAAACCTAAACCCCAACCTTAACCACAAAGTAACCTAAACCCAAACCCAACTTAACCCCAAAATATACCTAAACCCAAGCTTAACACAAAGTTACTAACCCAAAACCCAACCTTAACCCCAAAAAATATCGTCTGTGTGATGCATGTACTATAGGTGGGCCCGTTTCAACGGGCCCCCGAATCAACGGGTACCTAACACACCCCTACACAACCTTACACATCCCAAAACACAACCAAACCCAACAAAACCCCCAAACATCCCCCTAAACCCTTTAATCCTTTCACACCACCCACAACCCCCCACACGCTACACAAACCCCCACCATCCTGACACATACACACACCCTAACTATTCCCACAAAACCCCGACACCCCGATTCACCCTTACATACCCCCCCAAAACAATTTCCACCCCTTTCACCCCCAAAACCCTAAACCCCCCTACAAACCCTAAAACACCCCCCCACCCCAAAAAAACCTTTAAAAACCCCCAAAAAACAATTTTAAAACAAAACATCAAAAAATCCCACACCAGAATCCTCGCGGGTATCCAAAATCCCTTCCCCCTCGACCCGGCACTGTAGGGCTTGGGAGCCGGGGGGATTTTGTAGGACCGTAGACAACATATCAATATTCTACAATATCTAAACTATTTAGCCCCTGAGAAAACAAAACAAGGCTAAAAACACCCAAACCCCAAACCCCACTCAAAATCACACAGTGCCAGACCCCTGATAAAATATCCTTATTTGGAAATTAAAACTCCCCTTTTGACTCATATTTCCCGTCCACACACGCACACCGCACATAAAAATTTAACATGAACTCAATGGTTTCTGTTTTCCACATTTATGCCTTTTTCTTTCCCTTTGGAAGCCAAAACTATTTCGTCAAACTGTAACTTTTGACTTGGCAACACTTTTAGGCCTGCACAGTTCACAGCCTAAAACAAACAGTTTTACGCGTACCTATAATCTGTAAATAAAAAATACAGTAACTCTTATTTGTTTCTCATATAGTGAATAGTTCCTGCATAAATGAGTTAGGAGACGAAATATAACCCTCTGTGCCAAATTTCTTCCTTTACGCCTGAATCCCTTTGCCCACAAAAGTTAGTCACAAGAAGAAGAAGAAGAATTCGTGGAAACATTTTACAAGCCTATATGACACCTGATTCGGCTGAAATAGGTGTCTAAGCTCGCTTCGCTCGCTTGGGCAAAAACTGGTTGTTTGATACATACTCAACTAAGGGGGGGCACTCAGTAGAGCGCATACCTCCGCCCGCATTTTAAAAAAATAAAAAAAATTTTTTTTTTTAAAAAATAAAATAAAAAAAGATATAAAAAATAAATAAAAATTTAAAATTTATATATATAATATATATTTATATATATTTTATATATATTATTATAAAAATTTATATATATAATATATTATAAAATTTAAATATATATATATATAATTATATATAATAATATTTTTAATTATATTTTTATTTTGGTAATACATCTTGACATTTCGGGTGACAAGACACTCGCCATTAGGGGTTGTTTTTCCCAAAACTTTCGCCAAGGTCTTTTGGCGAAACGTTGCGCATAACCCCCAAGAATGACAGTGTCTTTGTCACCCAAATGTCAATTAAATTATAATTTTTATATATAAAATTTTTTAAAAATTATTAGATATATATATATATATATAAAATTATATATATAAAATATTTTATATTTTATATATATAATAAAATTTTTAATTACCCCTGCGAATTTTCATCAAGGGTTTTGCCGGCAACTTGGGAAAAGATTTCCCAAAATTAAATAATTTTTCCCTTTATACCAATAGATTGGTATCCCGGGTTTGGGCCCAAAACTATTCGAATTTTTTCGAGTAATCCTGCACTAAAAACGACAGAAGAACAGACAGACAGATGGGGGTAAAAAACAAACCCCTCCAACTTCGTGGCGGGGAAAATTCGTACTACCGGATTGGAAGTTTTAAAAAAATCATTAGGGCAAAAAAAAATAACCCTCTGGGGGTACAAAAAACGAAACCGGTTCCTGTAGCAGCAGTTTTTTACGGGGTCGTCCGTTTACTACAAAACTTGGATCAACAAAGCCGGACCGTTGTCCCCGGGTACCGTTTGTACATCTTGCGCTTGTGACTGATGCCGTCAAGTGGGAGGCATACTGTTTTATTTCTCATAGGAAAAGCATTCATAAACGAATAAGGGTTCGCTTTTTGAAATACTGTTAAAGGCCTTTAAATCCCTTTAGCGTGATTCATGGAAAAACTTCGGAGTACAGCATCTTCAAAATTAAAAGAAATACATTTTGATTGATCAAGAATATGATACCTGTTTGGGGGCAGATTGATTTTTGAACAGGGGTGGAGGGCCCCCCTCCTGCCCGGCATTTCGTACGAAATTGAATGCCTCTTTAATCATATATGCTAAAAACCCCTACCTATAGCTGTCGCCGAGGGGAATTCTCGCCGAGTCGGATTTTTTCAATTTTTCTTTGGGTTGGCGGTGTCATAGAAAGCTTCTGCTGATAACAATTCTTTGTTATAAACTTTCGCCTCCGCCTGAAAAATTTTCGGCCCCCCCCCCTTTTTTTATAAAAAAAAGACGAGTTTGTTGTGTAGGACGCTGGCATGCCTTCGTTGAAACAAGAAATATTAGTAAATTTCCCTACCTGCGCATTTTCGCGTTTTCTTTTGTTATAAAAAAAGGCGGACTGCTCTCGTAAACATCTGTTGGGACAGACACGGGGTTACTGCTTGAGAGGGGGTCAGACGAGATGTTTCATCGTTCTGTCGATTTATAATTTTAAGGGGAGTGTGAATTTCCTGAACACAACTCAAAAATACTTACTGAGGGGTTTTTTTTCTAACTAACTGGGAGCTATCTCCAGATCAACAAGGGTAAACCACACCCACAGGGTTTAAAACTCCCTTAACTTTTTATGTAAAAAAAAAAAAATGGCCGCCAATAAAGCAATATATTTTAATCAGCACATTCTCGCCCTAAATTCTTTCCCTACTACCTATAAAACCTATCGCCTTTTGTATCGGGCTGGGGGAAGAGGGGCAGTTTGGGGAAACTCACGTTTTCCCCCACGTTGGGAATCTTTGGCGGGGGTTCCTATTTCCGACCTCCTCGCACGCTGCCGTCGCCTTGCCCGCCAATTTTCCCTCCCCCCGTCCTCACCGCGCCCTCGACACCTACGCCCCCTTCACGGATGGGGTCTGGGGCAGCCAGGAACTGAAGAGGCCGCGGGGGGTCCTGTGGGATGCCGGCCACGGCGTCCGGGCCCCCTGCTGGGCCACAACAGGCGGCTATGACGTTGCCACATCTCTAAACCCAAACAATTTATATATCTCCTTCTTTCACTTTTACATGCTTCTATCGACCACCCCCTTTAAATTTAGATAAAAAGGGTACTGCTAGCGTGCCCACGTATTCGTGGGGGGCAATTTTTCAAATTTTCCCCCTACTAGCGCTTCTGGCAATCCTTTTCCCCCACCCAAAATCAATATTTGGGGAAAAAAAAGCTACTACTGATGCCAAGGGCTCAGGAACTTCAATGTCCAAATATATGAATATTCAGTTCTATATAGTAAAAATATGGTGCATATACTAATAAATATTATTACCATTTCAATTTTCCTCAGTTCTGAAATTTCACCACGCTTTTGTTTGTGAGTTCAGTTGGGAAATACACAAAAGCGGGCCCGGGGCGGCTGCTCGGTGCTCTTTACTGAAGTGGGTCCCCCTTTCAAAACAAATCAGGAAAACAAGTCTACAAAGGTCTGCAATGTTTCGTAATAGTTTTTATTTTTAAATATGTAAAATTCTGTCAAACGTAGCTGTTCTCGCCTTTGCCCAATGCATAACAAAATAATTTTGTAAAAAAAAAATGTTTATTAAATATAAAACTGTAAAACTGCTTTCAACCAGAGTGAAGAATGCAAATTTTAATTTACAGATTCTGATTTCTTTTCACGAATACATTTAAAAATGTATTTTTTTCTAATATCAAATGACCCTAAAAATTTGTAAAAAAATAAGTATTTCTAATTTTTTTTCAGTGGGGTTTCGGGTTTTATTTTTCAGCGCTTTTCCTGGACGTTGCGGTGGTAACGCGCCTCTGCACAGCTAATAAAAGTCCCCCATGGGAATGAATGGACCCACTAGACAAATGCCAAAGAAAAGCAACTGTTTCCCTTTCCTCTTGGGGAGTGTTTTTTCCACCGTAAGCTTGCACTGGGGAGCTCCTCCGTCAACATGAAGGCCCGTGGTAACATCTTGTCTGGTGGATAATATTTTTTTTTCCTCTCTCACTTCCCCCATTCATTGTTACACGTGTCCTGAAACCCCCAAGCAATCAATGCAACACTGAATGTCCGATCTTTTGATGTCTTTTCAGGCCTCTCTTTTGAATTTTTTTATTACAAGATTCTCAAGTGCCCTTTCTTCCACTCTTTCATGGTTGACAGTATGGGTTTTCTCAGGGGAAACCCCGGGGGCGATTCTTACACTTCCTTAATTTAAATGAACTTGATCATGTTTTTAAATACCTTATCATTGGAGGTCCGTGAAAATTTATTGTTGCTTTTGATATCTTAAGCCTATTCTTGAGCTCAAATTTTTTCTTAATTTTCCCACTAGATTTACACCCTTCTTTTTTTACGTGCATCCATCCAATTTTATTGTGGCACAGCAAGGTGTTTTTTTTCCCCTTTACTTAACTAGCGATCCATCAGATATAAATTTTTTTTTTTTATTTCAGTTTTCTTTATTCGCATTTGGGGGGGCGTATTGCACATTTTTCTCCACATCTCCTTCAAATTGCAGACTCTCGAAGATATACCCCTGGGATGCCTGCACTAATCTTTTTTGTTTGGGGACCCGGGGTTGTCGATTTCCGTGCTTTAAAAACAAAAATTTACTTTCTGTACCTACTTCCCCAAAAAATTTCATCTAAATTCTTTTATGATTTTTTCCCTTTCCTACACACAATCTGTCAAAGTTTCATTTTCCTCTCTTCGAAAATTTCCTGAAGGCTCTCGTGTCGTATTCCCTTCAGTCCCTTTTCAGACATACTTGGTTTTTACGGGGTTTTTCATTCGTGTGTGGGGATTATTTTTCATTTTTAATGGCTCCCCGCACCCCTTTTTTTATCAGATGCAGTAAAAAAGGGGGTTTGGGGGTTCAGTCTGGCGTCATTTAGGCCTGCACTGCCTCCTCCCTTGTTCACTAATTAAATAAACTTTCATCACATGTCTCTCCCTCCCCCCCTCGGACTCAGGTGCACAACTGTACTCACTTTACCACTTATATCCCCCTTTTTATCAAAGGTCAGGGGCTCTTCCCGCATCTCCCCCCCGCACAAAATGCATGGGGACGGGGGGACCAAAACACTTATGACAGTAAATCAACCTTATTGTGACCTTTATAACTCTTCGTGTGCTCTCTTTCTGGGTACATCCTTCCGAGGAATTATTTCTCCCAACAATAGTATACTTCTTTGTAAGTCTCATAAAAAAGTAAATAGTTATATGTTTCCTTAATATATATATATAT
>JACEEZ010000980.1:27579-37579 GCA_016584305.1 Chionoecetes opilio | reverse complement strand
ACTACTACTACTACTACTATTCTACCATTAATAATATCCGTGATATGATAATAAGTGTAATACTATTACTATTCTTGTAATTGCTATTATTATTACTACTGCTAACAATAATAATGACAATACAAGTAATAATAGTGATAATAGTCATTGTTATCATAATGATAATAATTGTGGAAATTTATGTCACAAACACATTTATTTTTTGAGATCTTACCTATAGAAACCCATTGTCTATCTCATCCCGACACAATACCCCAAGTAGTCAACTAACTAGGATACTTATCGGTGGATAGTAGGGTTGAATTGGTTTTAGGCTTATCAATACTGCAATGTCTAGTTATTCGAAGTGGTCGCGCGTGATCGAGGCCGCAGTGATGAAAGGCGGAGGCGGAGTGTTGGTGTTATCGGCGTGGCGGATTTTCATAACCCAGTTATCTACGACGCGGTGAGATATATCACTGTGTTGATTTTTAACACGTCCTATTGTTTTTTAACACTATGTGTACAAAGAGTCTATATACAATTTTTATCAATGTAATCAGATAAGATTAAAGAGAGATGTTATTCCCGTGGGGGTTAGGAGTGTACTAAATCTCTGTGGGCGGCAGGGCATCGGCCGCATGGTGCCTACCTATACGTGTCAAATCGTCGGTGGCGACATGCACCGCTACTAATACCTTGCCACGTATACACGCAGGATAGGACCAATATTATGACGACGACCAATAGCCAGTCTCTCCAATCAAGGTGCTAATTATATAAGGTGCAAATGCTTAATACTAATGGGGATGTTCAATTATCCTATCCCAGTACTTATCATTTACTTAAATTACCTTAATTAATACCCATTACCATTATAACTATATATATATACATCCTTACGCACCCCGTAACATTATAAGAGGTAGAGGCCGGGGGCGTGGTAACCGCGCCCCCGACCCGGTATTGCTGGGGGGCCCGACCATGCAGACCCCTCCAATGCCGACGCAGGGGAGGGGCCTGCCTATGACGAGTGCGGGGCAAAGTCCTCGGGAATACCGCACTCCAAATCGAGTGGTAGGGCCCCCTATCCCAACTTTGTCTAATGGGGGTGGCCTGGGTGGTGCAGAAGCGGCGTCTGCCCGTCGAATCACTCCTGGGATAAACCTCCGGAGGGTTCTTCGTGTGGGCTCGTGGAACGTTCTGAGCCTCTCGGACGATCGTTGACTACCTCTCCTATCGGGCGAGCTCAGTAGGCTGAGGGTGGATATAGTGGGACTCTCTGAGACGAGGAGGCCTGGCAGTGGCGAGACTAGCAGTGGGGGTTACACCTACTACTGGTCCGGCATGAGCAATGGTCACCGTGAACGGGGAGTAGCTATAGGCATCTCCAGCAAACTGCAGCCGTCAGTTGTTGAGGTTACTCCGGTTGATGAGCGTATAATTCGGGTGAGGATGAAACACACTCTGGGTTTCATGTCTCTTGTTGCAGTGTACGCTCCTACCAAGGTGCGTAAAACTGAAGAGAAGGAGATGTTCTACGCCAAACTCGACTCTGTATTAGACCAGTGTCCTCCTCGGGACACACTCATTGTCTTGGGCGACTTCAATGCTACTACTGGCACTGTGAGAGATGGCTACGAGTTATGTGTTGGTCCCCATGGCTCGAGTACCAGAAACACCAACAGTTCTCTGCCTCTGAATTTTGCAAGGTCCAGAAGGTTGAGAATTGCAGGTTTTTGGTACCAGAGACCAGAGCTGCACCACTGGACATGGTATAGTAATGCCGGAGGGGTAGCTAAGGAGATCGACTACGTCCTCGTTAGTAATCGTTGGAGGATCCTCCAGAACTGCAGGGTTTACCGGAGTGCTGAGTTCTTTGGAACAGATCGCAGACTTGTTATTGCTACACTTAAGCTTTATGTCAAGTCCAGAAGAATCTCAAGAGGTAACCATACTGTGTTTCATCTTGAGAAACTGAAGGACTTGACATGTGCTCATGAGTATGCGGTGGCAGTCTCAAATCGGTTTGATGTGCTCGGTGCCCTCGAGGACCCTGTAGAACTGTGGAATACCTTCAAACGTGAAACTCTACAGGCTGCCAAGGAGTGTATTGGGAGCGCCCGAGGTCAAGGCGTGGTTTTGTCTCAACGGAGACGCTTGAAAAGATCGAGGAGAGTCGCGCTGCCAGACTGGCTGGGAACCAGGACCAGCACAGGGCTCTGTCACGCCGGACTAGAACCCTCCTGTGGAGAAACAAGGAAAGGTTGTGTCAGGAGTCTCGCTGAGGATGTCGAGGGTCATTTGAACGCTAATGACCTCCGACCCGCCTACCGAGCCCTGAAGAAGCTCCGTTCCAAGTCTCCATCTCGGGCGAGTGCTATTCGAGCAGCAGATGGGCGCCTCGTGTCGGACATGGATGGGCAGAAGGCTCGTTGGGCTGAGTACTTTGGGCAGTTTTTCACGGTGGACCCTCCAACTGAGCAGCTTCACACCACTGGAATGCAGGCAGTGGATGCCGATCCTCCCATTGACGAAACCACACCCTCTCTTGACGAAGTTAGAGAGGCTGTAGCTAAGTTGAGGGGTGGAAAGGCAGCAGGTGTTTGTAATATAAGTGCAGAGCTCCTCAAAGCTGGGGGTGAGGCCATGATCCGCGGGTTGCATGCTGTCCTGACTGCCGTGTGGCAATCAGGTACCATTCCTCCTGACTGGAAAAGGGGGCTGGTCGTCCCTATCTGGAAAGGGAAAGGGGACCGTCAGGATTGCAACAATTACCGCGGTATTACACTGCTCAGCGTGCCAGGCAAGGTGCTTGCCCATCTATTGCTGACACGGATCGGCAGTCATCTGCTGAAGCATCAGAGACCTCAGCAGTCTGGGTTTACGCCTGGTAAGTCAACAACGGACCGTATCCTAGCGCTTCGTGTCCTGGTGGAACGCCGACGTGAGTTTCGACAGGGGATGCTTGCAGCCTATGTTGATCTCAAGAAGGCGTTTGACTCAGCGCATCGTGAGTCACTTTGGGATCTTCTGCGACTTCGCGGGATTCCTGCAGGAACTATTGGTTTGATAACCGGTCTGTATTCTGGGACTGAGAGTGCTGTGAAGTGTGGGGCAGGTGTATCCAGCTTCTTTCCTGTTAATACATGAGTGAGCAAGGGTGCGTCCTTGCCCCATCACTTTTCAACGCTTGTATGGACTGGGTATTGGACAAGGTTGTAGATCAAAGTGATTGTGGAGCATCCGTCGGCAACACCAAGATCACTGATCTTGTTTTTGCCGATGATGCAGTAATCTTTGCTGAGTCGCTAGAAGTCCTGGTGATGGCTCTCGAGGCGCTGCACGAGGAGGCAAAGCCTTTGAGACTTGAGGTCTCCTGGCTTAAGACCAAGGTCCAGGTGTTTGGAGACTTACTAGATGAAGCAGTACAGTCTGTTCATGCGTGCGGCGAGGACATTGAGATCTTGGAAAGTTTTACATACCTTGGTAGCGCAGTCCATAATAACGGCGGGTCACGTCAAGAAGTCTTACGGTGGATTGGCATAGCCCACGGTGCTATGAACTCGCTCAGCGGGAGTATTTGGCGTTGTCCGTACCTGTGCAGCAGGACAAAGATCCGGATCTTTAAGTCGCTTGTGATCCCTGTCTTACTATATGGTTGTGAGACATGGACACTAAATAGTGACTTGAAGAGACGAATCAATGCCTTTGGTATTAAGTGTCTTCGCAGAATCATGGGGTATCGCTGGGATGATTACGTGTCAAATCAGCGATTGCACAGTGAGACTGAATCGAGGCCTATTACCTGCATAGTCCGTCAACGCCAACTTTGGCTATATGGGCATGTGGCACGCTACCCTGAAAACGATCCTTCCCATCGGGTTGTATCTGTAAGAGACAATCCGGCGTGGAGGAGGCCAAGGGGGCGCCACCAAGGCTCTTGGCTGGGGCAAGTTGATGTTTCTTGTCGAGAGCTGCTTGGTATGGGAAAGGAGCCTGCATGGAGACTCGCGCGTGGTGACCCCCGGGAGTGGCGTCGTAGGGTTGGCGAGGCGACGCGCCCCCCGGCGTATGCCCCCAATGATTGATTGATTACGCACCCCTTATGATGAGCGGACAATACCTCCCTCACAAGGGGGGGGGGGGACAAAACCACCCTACCAAAGAGGGTGGTTGGTAGATAATTTCCACAATAATAATTATGATGGTAATAATAGTTATAATAATAATAGTGATAATAACAAGAAAAGGAATAATATCAATAATAAAATATTAATAATAATAGTAATAATGACAATAGTAATAGTAATAATGATAATGATAATAATGATAATAATCAAGAATATAAGGAATTTTTATTAAAGTCTTGGTACGAATATAAACAACACTAGAAAATGCCGTTTAGTAAATGTAAATGATAGATATAATTATATCACAAGGTGATATAATTATATCACAAGGTGATATAATCATATCAATCACAAGGTGTGATATTAAAACAATATTTTAGCAATTGGCAGCAAATAACGTTCTGTAAAGTTATACAGCGTTTTGAAGCAGCAAAAGGCGTGGGAACATAAAACGTTCTTACAAAAGAGACTTTATTCATTGTGATCCAACTAGCAAGTATTTCATTTCTGGATGCGGTGTACTCGTACATAGTTAACAACAAACGAAGATCACCGTTCTTCACAATATTTATAAAGGCGTTTACCAGCTTTTGGCAACATCTGAGTCAGAAAACTAAAGATTGAGACCAAAGCCTATATTTATATAATTGTATAATTCCTATAGTTAAGGTACAGCGGCCCACTCGGAACTTAAGTGTGGTTACTGTGTTTCCATACTAGTTCCAACTCTTCTCGTGATTTCTGGCACCTACCCCAAATATCCCCGAACAATTTATCTTCTTCATATTATCCTCCTATGCTTTACAAAGATGTCTCCACAGCTGGCTCATATATTTTTATAGCTGAACCCGTCGCTCAAATCTTTGTACATAATTCCTCTCAGGATGATGCTTGTTCCTCCGTCTCAATCCTCTGACTATATTATTACTGTTATTAAAATTCTTCGTAATAATGTTTTCTATAACCTTTCTGGCCTTAATCCTCGGAAGGCTTACCGTCCTGACGGAGTTTCTCCTATTGTTCTCAATAAATGTGTTTCTGTGCTTTATTTCATCCTGCCTGGTCAAACTTTTCCGTTTCTGTCAAAGTACTCCCACCATTCCCTCTTACTGGAAGTTTGTTCACATTCAACCTGTTCCTAAGAAGGATAACCGTTTTAATCCTTCAAACTACCGTCCTATAACTTTGACTTCCTGCCTTTGTAAACATTTTGAATATATCCTTTATAAGAAGATTCTTAAGCATCTATCTGTTCAAAATCTTTTATCTGATCGCCAGTACTGTTTTCGTAAAGGGCGAACTACTGGCGATCTGCCAGCTTTCCTAACTGAACCTTGGTCATCCTCCTTTAGGGGTTTCGGTGAAACTATTGTTATTTCCCTTGACACAGCAGATAGAGTATGACACAATTTATTTTATTTCCAAAGTACCCTCTTTCGGTTTCTATCCTTCATCTAAGGTTCCTTGCTGACAGTATTATTATAGCTGTTGTAGACGGTCATTGTTCTTCCCCTAAGTCTAACAATAGTGGTGTTCCTGAGGATTCTGTCTTATCACCCACTGTCTTTTTTTTTTATTAATTAATGATCTACGTATAACTCAATGTCATATCCACTCTTATGCGGATGATTCTACCCTGCATTTGTCAACGTTGTTAACTAGAAGCCCAACTCTACAGGAATTAAGTGATTCACGGAGGCATGCCACAGAGCGCATAGCTTGCGATCTTACTTATCTTACTTTAATTTATGAATAGATCAAAGCATACCTTCGTATTGTTCAATGCCTTAAAAATCCAATTTCTTCACCTACCTACTCGACATAATCTTCCAGACAACTATCTTCCCTTCTTCAATGACACTGGATTTGTATCCTACAAATGAACATTCTTGGGGTATCCTTTACTCAAAATCTTAACTAGAAATTTCACATTTCATCTCTTGCTAAAACAGTTTCTAGGAAAGTTAAGTGTCCTGTGGCGTCTGCGTCCATAATTTCCTCACTTCCATATGTTTACTCTATAAAGGAACCTTATCCCCCATGAATGGAGTATGTTTCATGTTTGGGGGGAATCCACTCACACACCAACCCGTAAACAGGGTGGAGTCAAAAGCTTTTCGTTTCATTAACTCCCCTCCCCTAACTGACTGTCTTCAGTCTCTAAATCACCGCCGCAATGTTGCTTTCTTTATTTACATTTATGCCTATAGCGCCTGTAAGCAGTGACCTCCAGGACTCGGATGGTAGGCCCTGGAGATTCACTTAAGTGCTGTGGAGGCCGTGGTGGCGCAGGCAAGACTTTTACAGTGGCGCCTGTGATTAGAGACTAATGCTGCGTCTGTGAATCCTGTGTTCTCTGATACACTCGCCGTCAAAGGTAGAGTTAATGGGCAGCATGTGGATGAAATTCGACCACTCAACGATTGCAGAAAGATTTTGGCACTCCTCGGGGATCGAACTCGGCACACCGAGCACATCGCCCGCAGGTGCTAGCAACTGAATTTGCTAACTTCATGCCTCACCCCTTATCGCAGTTTCACTGCATAAGACTTTCTTCTTATTCTGACCCCTATTATCTTCATCTTACTAATGCAAGAATGACCAGTTTAACCAGTATCTTTACCTCTTTCATCCCTTTCACTGGTTAAACTCTGGAACTCTCTTCCTGTTTCTATTTTTCCATCTCCCTACGCCTGATATTTTCATGAGAGGAGTGTCAAGACACCTCTCGAATTATATTGATCCATCCCTCATTCTGGAAGTTTCCTAATATATTTTCTAGGATCAGCAATCTAACGGGTTTTTTTTTTTTTGTCTTTTGCCTTTCCTCATGATGAAAAAAAGAATTATTAAAATGGAAAAAATAATCATAGTGGCCCTTTAGAAATGTGGCATAGCTCCCTAAGACATCACTCCTCTACGTATGGCCCGCGTTGAGAACCCCTGAACTTTGTAGACCCTTAGTAGGTCCTGATGTGCGGCAAGATGGAGCCGGATTATGAGAGGTCCCTCTGAACACTGTTGCCAGGCCAAGGACCAGCAAGAATATCCTCATCCCTCCCTTCATTGAGTTTTAGGATTTTAAAGATTTTGGTGTTGTTCTTACATATTCTATAACTTTCTTATTAATGGAGCACACGCAAAGTGTTTGTTATTATATGTGCGGTAAAGAAGCTGAAGACCAAGAAGAGAAAGGAGCAAAAATTACGTAAATAAGGAATATGCTGTAAGGGATAACATCTGAACGTGTGCTAAGATGCTTATGTTGTCATTATCATTATTACTATTTATCTACCATTTGCCAACATAATTGTGGCGTCTGTTGATACCCTGCACGTCCCTTGCCTGGGATTACCGCACAATTGTCTTTACCTGGTTTTTTATTTGAATATCTTTTTGATCGTCCTTGACTTTCAACACTACAATGAAAATTTAAGTATGCATTTAATTTTAACATTTGTATATTAACATCACCATTTATTACATTGGTTGAACAATTACACTTATATTGCATTAATAATTGCATTACATTTGACAATTACAGTTCACACTTTCTACGTTACACTTATCAACATAAATTGTTTGTATTCCATATCGTCGTTAGCACTTTTATTTTCATATTTTCACCCATTCCCTTCTGTGTCTATGTCTATGACACAGAAGTCTTCCAGACAGTCTTCCATGTCTATAGAAAAATCAAACCTGCTCTCACACCATAGTTACTTCTATTGACACATCTGCTATTTATACATATTTTCCCCGTCCCAGAATGTGAACCAGATGACATATGCTCAAAAGCTGGAGGTTACTGTTCGCATGCTATCTGTCCTGAAGATACATTCTCACATCTTCTGTGTCAGTCTCCGTGCAACTGCTGCATCCCTAGACGTGAGTACATTGCGACTTGAATTTATAATATGGGTGTCATAGGTGCATGATTATCGCGGTAAAATTTATTTCCTCGACCCGGTACGCAAGGTGATCTATATTGTTTCTCCCATAATGTCTGCCCACTAAGAGGTGTCAGTGAATATAGCGGCAGAGCTGTGTAGTGATGGTGGTATTTCAGGACAGTGGCAGATGTGTTAGAAGATTAATGCATGCTAAAGAAGTTTATTAGTGCAAGGAAGGCATGCAGGAGAGGATAGATGGTGTTGAGACTTTTGAAAGTGTGCGGGTGGTGTTGAACTGGCAGGGTGCCAACTCCGGCCGCCCGGAGGCATATTCCCCAACTCTATGCAAGCATGTGGTTTCCGAGTGAAGACGCTTGGCTGTAGCTCCGAAACTAATCATAGGATTTTCTCAAAAATACCCTCATTTTGATTCCCACACAAGGTGACTTCCTAGGGTCCAGAATACCTAACCTAATATACCCGTAACCTATCGGAACTAACCTGACTAACCTGACTTAACCTGAGTTCAAGCTTAAACGCGACATACTGTTCTAGAAAACGGGAATATGCTGCCCGGAGGCTGGCAGACAGCCAGACACGCCGCTCGCACTCCTCCCTTGTTGATAGCAAGATCATTATAAGGAAATTTGTCAAAGTTCGACCTGAAATTCCTATTCTCCCGCTATGATGTCAGAACAAGTCTAGAGTAGGTAGGAGATGCCTATTGGCATTTATAGTAATGTATTCTACAATATTTAATGGTTATACTTTTTATAAGGTATTAAAAATATTTTTGGAGTATGCAAGAAATATTATCTTTCATCAATGACATCTATCACCGAACAATGCAGTGGTGGTGATGAATGAGAAACATTTGAAATGAGAGGCATGTGTTGTGTGTGAAGCGTTTACATAAGCTTGGTCACTTGGTCAGCTTCATACCTCAATGAAATGTTGACTGCAGTTTAGTTAATTTTCTCAAAATCAAGTATACACGACATAATAAGGAAGTGTTTATCTGATATTGAATCATTAGCACTTTTGCTATGAGCGTTATCTACTCCCGGCAGCTTCACCGCGCTCCTTTGAAATCATTGTCGGCTGTAACTGGAGGCCGCTCCTCATCCATTCCTTCACGATGTGCTGTCTACGGACGTAAATCTGTCGCAAATACAGGAGGCAAAGTGGCTTTACATGTTTTCCCAAAGAACGAACAGTTAAAACTCAAATGAATTAATCTAGGCTGGATACTGGATACAGTTAATCGAGCAACTTTCCATATCTGCAGCCCTCATTTTGAACCTGAAGCCACTAGAAAAGGAACCTGAAATATGAATTAATGAAGATGTCACCTTTCTGAAGCTTGATATCTTTAAAAAACTAAAAAGAAAGAAACGTTAGAGAGCATACATATGGCAGAAAAGCATGCGTTATAGGAGAGAGAGAGAGAGAGAGAGAGAGAGAGAGAGAGAGAGAGAGAGAGAGAGAGAGAGAGAGAGAGAGAGAGAGAGAGAGAGAGAGAGAGAGAGAGAGAGAGAGAGAGAGTTGTCACTAAAGTTGTTGCCACACACCATCAGCGATGACACAGCACCACTCACTTATTGCACGTCCTAAAGGTTTATCAGGTTATGAACCTGGGAAGTGGTGTGCTGTATGTGGGAAGACTGCAGTAAATAAGCAAACAGTTAATTGCATCACTTCTGCTTGTCCCAACGCGTGCCACCTTCAATGCCTCACCAACAACACCCAACTCAATACCCAACCTAACTTCAACTGCGAGGACGTCGGCGCCCTGAGACAACATCTGGGCATTCCCGACGTCGTTGCTTACGTCAACACCCAAGATAACACACCCTGCGACCTTGTTCCCCCACCTACCTTTGAGGAAGAAGAGCAGCTCTTCCAGTTAGAGACTAGCGATTTGGTTGAGATTGTACAGCGACTAAGAAAGGAAAACAGGCGATACAAGCTTATCATTGGGCTCCCAGGGGCCAG
>JACEEZ010000980.1:0-23315 GCA_016584305.1 Chionoecetes opilio | reverse complement strand
ATTACTCACTACTACCCCCTCTCTCGGCTTACTAAAAAAAGTTAAGTAAAAAAACCATTTTCAGTTAAACTCAAGCTTTTTCTTGGGTCATATTTACACCTTTAATGAGGCTTACGTCCACCTTAATTCCTTCCCACGCCTCATTACTTCCCTTTCATAACCATAATACCCACTTATCGACCTTCAAATTCATCAGTTATGTGAGATACGTTTTTTAATGTTATGCAATGGGGGGGTATTTATATAAGCACACATACTAGTACATAAACATTAATAAATACATATCCCACAAAAGTATGTATGCTTATATTAAAAAAAGAAAATACATATCCCACAGTTACTCATTACTCGCCTCAAAGTCTCCTTCACAAGAGCCATTTCCCCCCTTCATCATTACACCTTAAACGGTTTAAAACATTGCTTCCTTTAACAAAAATTTTCAATCTATTAAAAACAAGAGTATTTAGGAGAGAGAGGAGAGAGAGAGAAAAGAGAGAGGAGAGGAGAGAAAAGAGAGAGGGGAGAAGGAAGAGAGAGAAGAGGAGAGGAGGAAAAAGAGAGAGAAGAGAGAGGAGAGAGGGGAGAGAGAGAGAGGGGAGAAAAGCGATAGAGAGAGAGAGGAGGGGAAGGAGGGGCAGAGAGAGAGAGAAGAGAGGAGAGAGATAGAGAGAGGGGAGAGAGGGGGTAGAGAGAGAAAAAAAAAATAGCAGTAACAATTTAACATCTTGACCTCGAGAGCAGCCAGCAGACAAAAAGAACTCATAAACTCCGCACTCTAAAAGCTAGCTATCACAAATTAAAAAGTTGCCAAACGTCATTAAATTTGGGGTTGCCACACACCATCAGCGATGACACAGCACCACTCAATTATTGCACGCCCTAAAGTTTTATCGGGTTTATGAACCGGCAAGGGGTTTTTGCTGTTGTGGGAAGCCCCGCAGTAAATAAGCAAACAGTTAATTGCTTCACTTCTGCTTGCCCCAACGCGTTGCCACCTTCAATGCCTCACCACCAACACCCAACTAAAACACCCAACCTAACTTCAACTGCGAGGATGTCGGCGCCCTGAGACAACACCTAGGCATTCCCGACGTCTTGCTTACATCAACACCCAAGAAAAAACACCCCTACGGCCTTGTTCCCCCATCTACCTCTGATGAAGAAGAGGAGCTCTTTCCATTTAGAGACTAGCGATCTGGTTGAGATTGTACAGCGACTAAAAAAAGAAAACAGGCGATACAC
This sequence comes from Chionoecetes opilio, assembly GCA_016584305.1. Classification (NCBI taxonomy): domain Eukaryota; kingdom Metazoa; phylum Arthropoda; class Malacostraca; order Decapoda; family Majidae; genus Chionoecetes; species Chionoecetes opilio. The sequence continues at coordinate 22,073 of JACEEZ010000980.1, read as the reverse complement.
TTATCATCGGTTTCCCGGACCAGACCTCAAAAAAATATGCTGAGAATCGTGACGCCCTGGTGAATTCTCAAACTTATTGACAACATTGCCGCCACACAGGCCAGCCCAACAACCTATCGGGTCATTATTTACTCCCTGCTCCGCCCGAGGACACTGCATTACAAGGACTGGAGTCAACACATCGCAAGCCAAAAACGAGCCCCGGACTGGTGGACCTCAGGCAAGCCGCGCCAGCTGCAGAAAGCTCCACCAGCACAGTCACCACAGGCCACAAATAAACTCTCCTGACCCTATACCCTCTCCTTCAAGATCAGCGCTGCCATCACTGAAGTGTCACCCCCTCAACCTCCCAAGACCCAGCACACCCCTCCATCAACCACTGCTACACCGGCCAACGTCACCCTCACCGACAACCTTTACGTCGCAAACACCCACGCCTAGTGCCACACACCAACCCCAGGACGCCGTTGCAAACACTACCACTAGTGAGGATCGCCAATCCCATCCTCGGCGTACCTCCCACCTACCACACGCCCCCTGCACACGCTGCCCCTGCACCGAGGGAAAAAATCCAGGCGATCAAGGGAAACCCCGAACAGATACAGCTCACCCCACCCTTCAGAACCAGGCACAGGCACCAGACAGAAGACCAAGAACCTGCTCACCACAAAGTCTCCCTCTTCCCGGACACCTGGTCACAAGCGCCCCCTGAAACCAATTACATCGCGCCGCCCTTGAAACCCGTTCATTACTGTCCCTACCCCTGCCTGGCCCCCCGAGGAATCCCCACCAAGGGGATTTTGCTACTACTGCAACAAAAAGTGGTCACACCGACAATACCTGCCACTGGTTAAATTGGTGCGACCACTGCTACCGTGAGGGTCACACCATAGAAAACTGTCGCTCTTTGATTGCCCAAAGAGGCACGATAAGCTCTGCCACCAGCGGGACTAAGCAGGCAGCTATCACTTCCGCCTCTTTGAAACCCTCAACAGACACCTCACGCAATCTCCCCTTCCCGGGGAAACCCAGCGGTTCATCATTAGACTCCGCACTTCACCCAAGAAACCCTCCCCCCTACACACCCTGGAATTATGCCAACCCTACCGACCTTCACAAGAGAAACGGGACCTTATTTCCGCTAATGCCCAAGGACTCCAAAACCAACATAGGAGATCTTGCTCACTCTTTCATCATCCCACACAACCCAGACATCATTGCTACCGGTCGAGACCTTCCTGAACCCTACTACCCTGCCAACTTCGGAACATCCAGGGATATTCAAGATGGCTTCCGAAGGGGACCGTGCCCACGGCACCTTCGGGGGCACTCGCCGTCTGCTTCCGCGAAGGTCTCGCTGTAGAGGCCCTCGAGGTTGAAATGGATAGGCACCTTGAAAATGATTTTCTTCAGACTGTGGACGAGTCGCCAGGGAAACCATCCTACTATCGTCTGCTACCGCCCACAGTGGCAGGGAAATGCCCCCCATCCACTCCTCCACTCCAACATTGGACCCCCTTTACTTCTCCAGCACAACTGCAACCATCTCATTGTTGTAGGGGACATGAACCAGCATCTGGTTGCGAGGCAGTTCGAGAATTTGCTAACTGAGTACGGCCTTAACAACCATGTAAACTTCCCAACCACATCTCTGGCTCTCCCTCGACCCCGTTTATCACAGATTTGCCAGAAGAAGTGATCACCTGCCTCCCCTGGGTATGGGTTTGGGTCATCGGACCACTCTGCCGTACTCACCCACCATCAGCACCACTGTGGTACGCGACGAGGCTACTGCCCGAGTCCCAAATGGCTTTGGTCTCGTGGAGATTGGGACAGCCTAAAAGAAAAATTGGACTCCATTGTGTGGAAAGGAGCTTCTCCACGGCGACGTTAACACACAAGTGGAGAACTTTAAACCCAAACCCCCTCCTATCCCTCCAGAAAAACCATATACCCCAGCCAAACCTACAAATCCAAACCCCATGATCAGGTTTGGTTTTCAGTGTAGGGGAGCTGCTGACAACAAGAGCAGGGCCTGGCTGCGGGACAAGTCCCACCCCTCCCAACTCAACAAACATCGGCACAAAGAAGCCTGCAAAGACCATGTGTCGGTCCAAAAGCAGGCCATACAACGCTGGAGAGAGGACTTAAAGGCCAAGTACAGCGGCCAGTCAGTGAGCCAGTAAGGAGTGGTGGTGTGGAGTGAAGCAGCAGCAAGGCCTCTTTGCTGACAACCCCCATTCCGCCGCTCACCAGACCAAACGGGTCAGTGGCTGTCCGCGACAAGGACAAGGCTGACTGTTGGCAGCTTCATTTTTTCTTTTTAAGATGTCCCGGGGCCAGACCCTTCACGCGAGCCCCCCGAGATACCATCCCTCACCAGGGCCTCTCTGGAGAGTCCGCAGTTAACAATAAGGAGTAGAACATCAGCTGCGGGAAATAGATCCCAAGAAGGCGCTAGGGCCCGACAACATCAGCCCCCACCTACTAAAGGGATGCACTGCCCAGCTCGCTCCCCCACTCACCATCATCGTCAACCAACATTTTTTCCTCGGCAAGTGGTCCACGCCAAAGGAAGGAGGCAAGAGTGGGGCCATCCACAAAAAAAATAGCAAACGGGACCCAAAGAACTACCCCCCAATTTCCCCTTTTCACCACCCGTTGGGAAAATCCTGGAGTCCCTCATTCACCGCCAAGATCAACACCTTCTTGGACGCCCCCCCATCTCCTCAACTCCAAGCAATTTGGTTTCAGGCAGGGAAGGTCAGCTGCAGACCTGCTCCTCCTTCAGTCTGCTTCCTGGAACCACTCGCTGGATAGAGGAAAGGACACCTTTGTCGTGGGTTGAAATCGCCGGAGCCTTTGACAGGGTGTGGCACCGAGGTCTCGCTACCAAGCTGAGGAGCCTGGAGTGCGCGGGGGGCCCTACTGCAGCTCACCAGGACTACCTCCAAAACAGGACCTTACGGGTGGTGATCAACGGCCCACATTCCAGCCAGCCAAACCCATCCACGCCAGCGTCCCGCAGGGCAGCGTACCTCGGGCCTCTTCTGTGGAATGTCTATTTCAAGACATTCTCCAGCTCATTCCTGAGGCCCAGCTACGCTGATGACTGCAAACCCTGCCTTCCCCTGCGACAGACGTGACTGGCAGGAAAACGGGGTGCCGCATCAACCTGGCATTGGACAACATCGTCCACCTGGAGTAGTCGATGGCAGGTCAGCCTGGCCCCTGAAAAACCCAGGCTCTGCTTATTCCCGCAGGCAAGACATCACCAAACCTGCCTGCACCGGACATACGGCTTGAGGGCAGAAACACTCCCCTTCAGAGATCCATCTCCATCCTTGGGGTGGAGTTTGACGCGGGACTGACCTTCACCCAGTCATGCCCAGGAGAGTAGCTAAAAACTCGGCCTGGAGACTCAGCTGTGTCCGGCGCATCTCCCCCCTTCTAGATGCCAAGGGGGTTGAGGTTCTGTACAAGGCTCAGGTACGTCCCGTAATGGAATACTCCCCCCCTAGCATGGTCTTCCTGCCCCCTCTTACCTGGCCACACTAGACCCGTCCCGAGAAGAGCCCCAGCGACTGGTTAGGCGATAAACGTCCTCACCACGCGCCAGACTCCTTCCAACCCCTCCAGGAGGCCCAGGGATGTGGCAGGTTTATGTTTTCATGCACAAGGCACTAAATCTCCACCACGCCCCACCTTGGGAGCCAATTTAAGCTCCCCCCGGCCCCCCCCCGCCCCTTCGCTCCACCCGTGTCGCCCAAACAGACAGGGCAAGTGACTGTGCCCTTCCAGGGCAGAGCACCACCTACATTCCTTTTTACCCCGCTACGGCCGTCTGTGGAACCAGTTGGTTCACCAAAACCGACCTCCACCCACGCCTCGCTACAAGACTTTAAGCGGGGTGAACAGCTGGGTTTAAAGGCCTAAATATTATTAAAATTTAAAAAATGTCTTTTTTATATTATGTAGCTATAGATAGCTCTAGTGTAAAACCTAGAGCTTTAGCTCTAAAACACCAAATGTACTAAGTTTTAAAAAAAAAAGAAAAAAGAAAAAGAGAGAGAGAGAGAGAAGAGGAGGAGAGGAGAGGGGGAGAGAGGGAAGAGAGAGAGAGGAGAAAAGAAGAGATAGAAGGGAGAGAGAGAGAGAGAGAGAGAGAGAGAGTCGTCTACATCATTTATTCAAACTCTCTTATCAAATACCATCACGTTATCGCATTTATTATCTTATCTAACAGCTTCCAAGGCCTCATCTCTCTTCCCTAATAATTTTTTTCTCCCGCCTCTTACCTCTCTCTGACCCTTCACTCGCCCTTCCTTATCATCAATTATGCTCACCTGGACTTACCTTCACTTACCTACGTATGGCACGTAACTCCTTTTAAGCCTAACAATATACCTCCAACATCCCCTTATTTTCCCTTCTCTTTTTACTTTCCTTTACTTCTACTTCCCTTTACTTACTTTACTTCCTTTACTTTACTCCACATGTTCCTTTCCTTTACTTCCATTTCTTTTACTTTCCTTTCGTCTAGTTTCCTTTTACTTTAATTTCCTTTCCTTTACTTTATTTTTACTTCCTTTCCTTTCCTTTCCATTTAGATTACTTTCTTTTACTTTTTCCTCATCCTAACATTGTTCTTTGATGATTCGTAACTTCCTTTCCTTTCCTTCCTCTTTCCTTTTCTTTTTTCCTTTTTCCTCCCCTTAACACTGTCCTTTGATGTCCGGTAATTCTCTCACCTTAACAGGGACACGCCAGCTTCTTGTTCCATCTTCTTCCACATGGCAAAGGAGTCTCTCATAATTGGTGTCAGCGCTGGGATGCCTCGGTTGACTGGGCGGATCATGCGTGTTTGACCGTGACTGCTGCCCCGGGAGTGTGGTAGCGGGAACTGTATGGGTGAAGGAGGAAGGGTTATAGAAGTGGTAGTCATAGGGGGTAGTGGGTGGTAGTAGTGGTAGTAATAGTGGTAGTAGTGGTAGTAATAGTGGTAATAGTGATGGTAATAGGGGTAATTATAGTGGTGGTAGTGGTAGTAATAGTGGTAACAGTGATGGTAATAAGGGTAATAATAGTTGTAACAGGTAATAGTGATAGTAATAGTGGTAATAGTGGTAGTAATTGTGGTAATAGCGATGGTAATAGGGGTAATTATTGTGGTGGTAGTGGTAGTAATAGTGGTAACAGTGATGGTAATAAGGGTAATAATAGTTGTAACAGGTAATAGTGATAGTAATAGTGGTAGTAGTGATAGTAATAAGGGTAATAATAATGGTGGTAGATGAAATACAAATAATAGTCTCCAATTTCCCTCGTGTATGGGTACGGGTTTTAGTAATAGTGGTATTAGTGCTGGTTGTTGATGAGAAATAACCTACATTTTCACGTATCTCCCTCATGTATTTTTTCGTTCTCTCTCACTGTTTCATATATTTTCTTACCTGTTCCAGGAGAATGGTGTCCTGTCCCGCCCGCGCCAGGTGAAGGGCGGCGCTGCTCCCGTGCACGCCCCCGCCCACAACCACAGCCCCCGCCCTTATCACTGTAAAGTAGTAAAGTAGTAAAGCACTGTAAAGGTAAAGTAGGGGATTAGGGGGACCAAGGCCAAGGGATATAGAGACCTTGGCCTTGAGGGGGACAACAAAAGGCTGGGGTTGTGATGTGATTATACGACGACGAAGAAATGAACGGAAAAATATGATGAAATGATAGAAGAAGAATTGGACGGAAAAAAGATGAAATGGATGTAGAAGAAGAAATGAACGAAAAAGAAGATGAAATAGAAGAAGAAATACACGGAAAAATGATGATGTAATGGAAGAAAAAGAAGAAATGGATGAAGAAAAGATGATGAAATGGATGAATAAGAAGAAATGAACGAGGATAGTAAATATAATAATAATAATAAGAAGAAAAAGAAGAAAAAGAAGAAAAAAAGGAGGAAAAAGCAGAAGAGGAAGACCACGATCACCACTACCATAAACAGCAACAACAATAACAACAACAACAACAAGACACACTTACATAACAGCTCATCACTACCCCTCACCACCACCACCACCACCATCATCATCATTATCAACAATCAGTTCCACAACACCTGTCACCACCACACCTGCACTATCACCATCATCATCAATCAGGACCATCACCATTATCCCTTCTATTACTGACACTGCTACCATCACCACCATCACCACCATTGCTATCATCACCATCATCAATGCTACGACTACTACAGAAATCTATCGTCATCATCATCATCATCATCATCAGGACAACACCAATACGAAGAAAATCAGAATAAATTAAATGAGAAAAAAATTAGAAATTAATATGGTAAGAAAAAACATTAATCTTAGTCACTTAATCATAACACTTATATTAACTTCCTCCTCCTCCTCCTCCTCCTCCTCCTCCTCCTCCTTTAACAAATTAAGTAATCCCCCTTTTCCACTATACAAGGGGATATTCTCTCTTTATTCCTCTTTTCTGTGGGTGATCAATGGCTAGGGAGGAAAGGAGGGAGGGATGGAGGGAGAGATGGAGGAAAGGAGGGATGGAGAGATGGAGAGATGGAGGGATGGATGGAGGAAAGGAAGGAGGGATAGAGGGAGGGAAGGATAGAGGGAGGGAGGGATGGATGGATGGATGGAAGGAGGGAGGGAGGGATGGAGAGAGGAAAGGATGGAGGGAATAAGAGGGAAACACACGCCTCACAAATTTGCCTCCAGTAACTCTTTGCTCCCTGGTGCTCTTATCTTTCCTCTCCCTCCTCCACTCCCTCTTCTCTCCCTCCTCCACTCGACGGTTCCTTTATTCCAGAGAGATTTTTTCTTCCTACTTTGCTCCCTTTATGTCTCTCTCTCTCTCTCTCTCTCTCTCTCTCTCTCTCTCTCTCTCTCTCTCTCTCTCTCTCTCTCTCTCTCTCTCTCTCTGCTCTTGTCTCCTCTGTGTGGTTATAGTCCTCTTTTTACTTTGTTTTTTTTATCTTCCTCTCTATTTCGTGTCCTTTTCCTTTAGTCTCCCATTTTATAGGTTACGCTTTTTCCTTCCTTCTCTTGTTCTATTATTCTCTCCTCGTGCACGCTATACATCATTAGTATACTTATTTTACCTCTTGCATCGTCTACAGTCAATTATTATAAACGTAAATGAAAACATATTATTCCAAAAAGTGAAAAAAATTGCAGTTGTACATTATTTCCAGACAATAAAAATTTCTACGTTACATTTTATAGTTTCGAGCAAAAGTTTGTTATATTTTGCAGCTTTAATCATATTTTTTGTATATTTCATAAGTGAATTCATATTTTCATTCCTTTCCCTTTTCTATATTCTATTTCCTTCATGGTTTTCTTCTTTCTTGGGATAAGGAAGGCAAGTTCTTTCTATACCAACGTATGTTCATTTTTGTATATTCCTTTCACTCCGAAATACATGTCTTTTTTTTCTTTTTTTTTGGTCTTTCGCATGGGAGGAAGAGGCGAATGGAAGGACGCCACCTTTATACATCTTTTTTTCACCTTCCCTCTTTTCTCCTCCTCGACGCATAATACTCATCTTTTCCCCTCCCTCTTCCCCTCCTTCCATTGCTCCCCTCAACCTTTATACTCCTCTCCCTCTCTCTCTCTGTTCTCCTCCTCGACGCATAATACTCATCTCTTCCTCTCCCCTTCCCCTCTTTCTTCCCCTCCTTCCTTTGCTCCCCTCAACCTTTATGCTCCTCCCTCTTCCTCTTCCCCTCCTTTTTTCCCCTCCTCGACGCATAAACCCATCTCTTCTCCTCCTCCCTTTGCTCCCCTCAACATTTATGCTCCTCCCTTTCCCCTTTTTTCCCCTCCTCAGCCTGTATGCTCCCCCCTCTTCCTCTACCTCTTCCCCCCTTCTTCCCCTCCCCCCCTTCCTCCTCTCAGCCTTTAAGCTCCTCCCTCTTCCTCTCTCTCTCTCTTCTGCCTCGTATTTCAACTCAGGTAAATACTTAGAAGAGGAACACCTGAGGTTAGAAAAACCAGCGAGAAAAAATGGCTCGTAAAGTAGTACTATTTAATTTGGAGGAGGAGGACTAACTAGGATTACATAGGATTACATAGGATTACATAGGAATAACAGACACCAGGAGACCTATTGGTCCATGACGAGGGTATCTGCTGAAACTAATACTACTAACTATCAACTACTTGTAAGAAAACAGTTGGAAAATGATACCATGTCCCTAAAGAAGATAGGAACATGGATGTTTGTTTGGCAGAATGATAGGGTATGAAATATACTAACTACAACTACCACTACCACTACAAAATAATCGATCCGGGGACTAAATATGAATTCGCAGGCACTATCAATACCCATTTACTGTACAGTGCGCGTCAAGTCCCGTTTTTAAATGTAGTTATTGTGCTGGCTTCGACAACATTTGCTGGTAACTTGTTCCACGATAAGACTCTCACATTGAAATATTTTTACGGAGATCAGTGATGCAACGTTGACCGTTTTAGTTTTAAACCATTAGTTCTTGTTGTCACTGAGTTGAAAGCTCGATAGAGATTATCTTGATAATGACATCAAATCCTTTAGGATTATAAAGGTTTCTAATCAGGTCCCAACGGATTCTACGATCCTTAAGGAAAACATATTAAGTTTCAGTAGTCTCTCTTCATAAGGGAATTTCGCAGAGAGAATTTGTTTGATGCTCTTCTTTGCACTGATTCCATTTTGCTTGGTCTTTTACGAAAACCAGGGCGACCAGAATTGAACGGCATATTCCAAGTGCGGCCTAACCAAGGACGTGTATAATTGTGTCATTACTTTCGGAGTTTTTGTGTCAAAGTTGCGTTTAATAAAGCCAACATCATATTCGCCTTTTTCTGGCAGCTAGGCAATGCGGACTGGTTTTTAGGATCATTACTGATATGACACTTAAATCCTTTTCTGCTTGTACTTCAGTAACAAAGTTTATTTGGCATTTGATAGTTATATTTGAGGTTATCGTTGCCTATATGCATTAATTACATATCGGAATTGAATTTTAATAGAACATTTATCACTCCAGTTGGATAGTTTGAATGTGAGATCACTTTGTATGAGTTCGCAGTTTTCCTCTAGTATATGCTTTACCGCCATTTGGTGTTCATCTGCAAATTTCGATTATTTTAGATACGAGTCCGCAGTCCAGATCGTTGATATATATCAGAAAAAAGAAGTAGGACCCAAGACCGAGCCCTGAGGCACCCACTAGGAACATCTAACCAAATCAGATGCTTCGCCCCCCCCACCATTTTATTAATACCCGTTTTACGATTTGAAAGCAATAGCTCAATCCATGAACATAATTGCTCTCCTAATCCATGGCCCTTAGCTTGGTCCTAAAAGTCGTGTGTATGGGGAACTGTATCGAAGGCTTTCTGAAATCAAGATATATTACATACCGAGGGAATTTTAGGTCGTCCAAGTTTGAATAAATGACATTAAAAAAACCAGTAGGTTTGTTAAGAACGATCTTCTTATTCGAAATCATGCTGGAGTTTATTATTGAGTTATTTTCATCGAGAAAAGACCACCTATTTTATTCCCGCAATATTTCTCAAAGTTTGACCAGCACAGACGTCAGATAATGGTGCGGAATAATTAACTGCGAGGCTCTACTACCTTTCTGAATATCGGTGGCAACATTAGTACTAATTTCCACATACTAGGAACATGTTTGTCCATTAAGCGATTTATTGAGGATTAATCTTTAATGGAAGCGAAGTTGAATGTGACATTCGAAGTAATCGCGGCGAAATTTCGTCCACCCCCACGGATTTTGCTGGGTCAAGTTTCGCAAATACTTTGATACTTGTCTACTGTTATCTCTTCTATTCCAATCTATCACTTTCGAGCTCCCACCGCACACAATGTTTACTGGTTCTGGTAATGGAGCTTCGTCTTCTTTAATAAATACCGCATTAAAGTAAGCATTTAGTACGACTCCATGCTCTTATTAATCATTTACCAGATGTTATTTTTATCTTTCGTGGCCCAATAGAGTTTGACGTATTTCTTACTTCGAAACGTATGAAAGAACCTTTTCGTTTGGTTTGGATTCCTTGCAAATTTTTCTTCATTACTCGCGCTTTTTAGTCTTAATAATCCTTTGCAAGCACGGTTTACGTCATTGTATTCTCCTAGATCGCAGTCCGCATTGGTTCGTTGTAAACTGTATGCGCTCGGCGCTTTCTGCCAAGATTTGTTGAATCTCATTTTGTCACCAACTGGGTCGTTTATGTCATTCATACGTTTCTACCATGGGAACAGGTTTTTCAACCACCGATTGGGTTTATTTGTGAATAAATTACAAATTTTTTTCAGCGTTATTACGTTTAGAGGTCAATCAATCAATTCGCTTCAGTACCCTGCTTGATCTTCGTGAAATAGCTTTTATTATAATTGGGAACTAAGAAAACGATTTTCGGTGATGTCACATTGCAATTTATGCCGCATCTGATGAACCTGTGATCACTGTTTGCAAATGTCACCTATATCGCAGTAATCAATCAGATCAATGTCGGTAGTGAAAACTAAATCTAGGATACTATATCTCCCTTGTAGGCTCACGGACCAACCTGATTAAATATACTTCGTTACCATATCAAGCAATCGCATACTTTCTCTATCAGCAGAATTATTATCCAGTTCATACGAGGAAGGTTAAAATCCCACATATAATTGTAGCGTTATTATCGTTCACAACTGACTTTATCTCGTCATAGAGGATGCAATCGACTTCCGCATTTGATTTGCGAGGACGTATATTGTCCCAATAGTTAGACAATTTACCGTTTAGCTTAATTCTTTGCGTTAGACTGAGTCATAATGATCTTTATTACTTATCGATTCGATTGCTTGCAAATTATCTCTTGATGTAAAGAATGACAAACCTGCTTTATGCGTACGACAATTTAGGAATGTCTTATAGCCTGGATGGCTATTGCGCTAATAAGTGTTTATCTCTCGTGTGGACCCCAACCTCAGTGATACTAACGATATCTGGAGTTTCGGCAACAAACGTATGCTAATAATTCCGTTTACGGCTTTAAAGTAATGCTCTGATTTGTTGTAGGAGTAATTTAAGTTCCTTGATAGTTTTGGTAACCTGAGTGAGGGTTTACAGGGCAGGGTGTCTTAGGGCCACTGAACAGGGCGCTTGATAAGTTATTTGATTAGTATTGCGGAAACGGAACGTGACCCAGCGTTGTGTGCGGGTAAGAAAGGGTAAGGTGATGTGCTACCGCAGTCCGCTCGTGTTTTGTGATCTGTAAGAAGAAAACTTTATCATTTAGCAGACGTCATAATCTGGCATGGCAAACGGGCTGAGGGTGAGGTCCGTCATCCCCAACACAGGATGGAATCTTCAACAGGATGGGGTCCTCGTAGAAATGATCCCAGAAGTTTGCCGCGAAAGTCTTTTTAAAATTCTCCTGTGCACAAAGAGGACCTTAGCCGGTTATTTGCGCTGAACGCTTTATTGTAAAAGCGTCGGGCAAACACCAGTCTAGGCGAGAATTCCGAAATAAGATATGATTAGTTTGAGCTGAATTTCCGGATCAACTTCTTGTACTTGTCCAGTATTTCTTCAGATCCGCTATGTACACGATCGGTTGGTTCTGACATGAATGACATAGAGTGGTTTCTTAGTGCCTTCTGTGAGTCACGCAGGCTGCAGTGATGTCGTCGAGTCTGACTCCTGGGAAACAGAAGCGCTTCCTTTTGTCACTTGTACCATACCACAAACTCCACCAGCTGTCTCTCGGAGAATGGAGTCCCCGATCAATCTGGTTTCGTTTGGTACGCCTTTCCTTCATTTCGGCCCATAGAACCTGAAATTGTGAAGTTGTGATCGTAGGGCGCCTTGACTACTGCTGGTCGTCGCGATCCTCGGCCTTACTGGAACAAAGGGAGCAGGGGAAGGAGAAGACGAGGGTCTGGGGGGGGGAGGAGGAGGAGGCTGGCGTGGAGGAGTGAGAAGGGGGAGGAGGAGGAGAAGGTAAGGAGGAGGAGGAGAGGAGGAGGAGGAGGAGGAGGAGGAGGAGGAGGAGGAGGAGAAGGAGGAGAGGAGGAGGAGGGGGAGGGGGAGGAGGAGGGGAGAAGGAGGAGGAGGGGGTAAGGAGGAGGCGGAGAGGAGGGGAGGAGGAGGAGATCGGAGGAGAAGGAGGAGTTAGGAGGAGGGGGAAGGAGGAGGAGGTGGAGGAGGGGTGGAGGTTGGATGAAAGAGAATGGGATGTGGTAGGGTAGGGGCGGGTAGATTTAAGGAGGTTGGGATGATCTTAAGTTCTAGGCGGTGCGGGGGAGCGATTGGTGAGAGGAGGATTAGGAGGAAGAGGAGGAAGGGGGCGGTAGAGGAGGAGGTGTTACTGAGCGGAAGAAAGGGAAGAGGAGGGCGAAGAGGAGGGCGAGGTGAGGCAGGTGTGGGTGGGGTGGAGGAGGAGGAGGAGCAAGGAGGAGGAGGGGGAGGAGGTAGGGGAGGAGGAGGATGGAGGAGGAGGAGGAGGAGGAAGAGGTGGAGGAGGGGGGGAGGAGGGGGAGGAGAGGAGGGAGGAGGAGGAGGAAAGGGAGGAGGGGAGGAGAAGGAGGAGGTAGGGGAGGAGGAGAGGGAATACAAGGAATAAAAGAAACACAAAAGCCACAGACCGATAGGTCATTACAAGACTGTTTGCTTAACTATATACATAACTAGATAATAAGAGAGAAAGGATAGGAAGAGAGAAAGGCTCATTCCACACACACCATCCTCCAGCAGAAGCTGGCCCCCGCGAAAAAGAAGTGATACCATGCAATATAGAAAAACTGCATGGAATTGTGAGAAAGTTGAAAGCTGTAATCTTATGGCTAACTATACTAGTTTGTGGGGTAGGTTTTAGTGCTTTGATAGAAGGTCATGTATGGTGTTTTGTTAATGTTGAACCACAGTGCTGGAGGTTTAAGGGGGTGCGGCAGCCTTGCCTGGCGCTTCTCTTGGGCTCGGCAGCAGTCAATCCGGCCCCAGCTCGTTCAATCCACTGCGGATTGTGTACTTTCCATGTAGGACGCCGTACACTCAATGCCTCTGCAGCAGTGACCCCGCGTAGCCTTAAATCCCGATGGTGGTCACAATTAACTGTCAGGGACCTAACTGAACCACCAGCCGTCCAGGTCGGAGTAGTAGTGGTAACCGTTTAACTCGGGCTATCTGTGTGTGTTAGGAGGTCTAATGTAGTGTTGGTTGTAGGCCAGGTGTGAAGTAGGGGTGGTGCGGCCAGCCTTGCCTGGCGCTTTCTTGGATGGCAGCAGTCAATCAGGGGCCCCAGCTCCATTCAATCCACTGCCGGAGTGCACTTTCCAAGTAGAGCCGGCACTTCAATGCCCCCTGCAGCAGTGACCCCCTGGTATATAACCGATGGTGGTCACTAAACTGACAGGGCCCTATGAACCACAGCCCGTCCACAGGTCAAAAGTTGTAGTTCAGTGACGGTTTACTCGGGGCAGTCTGAGGGACGTGTGGGAGGGGTTGTGTAGACGGATCGCAATCCGTTAGTAATGGAGAGTAAGTATTCAGAGGCCCGCGAGATAAATTTATTATTCCGAGGATAAACAGTGCACACCGGGGATTTGATATGAAATATTGATCGAGGGCGACTTTAAATGATTCTATTGTATTTGAGTTTACTACGTCTGACGGCAGCCATTCCATACGTTTACAACACGGTTTGTGAAGAAGTACTTTGCTTCGTTCGTTACAAACCGTTTCCTGCTTATTTTAAAATCGTTGAGGTCTAGTGAGCTTGACCGGTCTAGGTGAAAAAATATTGGTATGGGACTACGTTCGTAAATCCGTTGAAGATTTTAAATTACTTCGATGAGTAAACTTTATCCTTGTTTGTAATGGGAATAAGTTAAGTTCTTTGAGCCGATTTTCGTACGATTATTTTCGCCAATCTAGGTATCTTTTGGTTACACTGCGCTGTATTTTTTTCGTTTATCGATGTCCTTTTTATAATAAGGTGACCAGAAACTGACACAGATTCTAGATGGGGGCGGAACAAAGCGAGTGACAAAAGAAGTGAGTAGAACTTTTTCAGATTTGAAACTGAAAGTTCGTCAATTAAAGCCAACCAAGTTATTTGCAGTTTTTACTAACCTCTATAATTTGGTTAGTCGGTTTGAGATCTTCGAGATTATGAACGCCTAAATCGTTTCTATATCAAAACTTGTAGTTGGAAATCGTCATCACGTACTTTTATGAGGGTGTTATTATCGATATGTGTACATGGCATTTGTCAAGGTTGAAATTCAGTTGCATGTTTTGACCATTCTGTTAGCGTGTTAAGTCGTTTTGTATGAGTTGGCGCTTGAGATTCTGTAGAAGGCTATGTTGTGATTTTGTGTCATCAGCAAATTTCGATATCTGCTGTGATTCCCTCGTCAAGGTCCATTTATGTATATTAAGAAAAGGATAGGTCCGGAGAGAATGATATTGAGGAACACCACTATTACACTGGGTCCAGTCAGGAAGAATTTCATTTATTACCCACCTTGGTTTACGATTTGACGCCAGTTTTCTATCCAATTGAAAGATGCCTGTTATACCATAAGCTTTTACTTGCTAATGAGACGCTTTATGAGGAACTTTTGTCGAAACGCTTTTGAAAATCGAGGTAAAACTACGTCTACTGCCCTCGTGTTGTCGTACATTTTGAATACACTATTGTAAAAATCAAGTAAGTTGAGAGGCCATGAGCGTTTAGTTCTGAATCCATGCTGCAGTCTTTGATTAGTCATTTCTTCTAAGAACTTAACGATTTTGTCCTTATGGGATTCCATTAATTTTCCAGCAAACTGATGTTACACTGATTGGGCGATCAGTTTCGGGCTGCGGACTTGCGTCCTTTTTTAACTAGGGTGTGTGACATTTAGTAGTTTCCATTCGAAACGGTTACATTTCGGTGAGTAAAAGACTTATAAAATAGATGGAAGTGGTTTTACTATTCGGTCGGATTCTTTTAATATGCGTGGCGAAATTTTATCAGGACCAGGAGCGTTGTTTATCTTCATGTTATTTATCGCGAGCAAAAGGTCACATTCTGAAAGGTCACTATGAGCTGAGGCAAGTAAACTTTTGTTTGGCCACCCCGGGTTTTTCGTGTATGGGTTATTTTGCGTGTTTTTCCAACTGTGAAGACTGATGCAAAAAAGTATTTAGAGTATCCGCCATAGATACTTCATTTTCTGTGGTTCGCCATTTTCATTTCCAACGGTCATGTTGACGTCATGACTTTTTCCTTTTAAAATAGCTGTAGAATTCTGTATGGTTTGATTTGCTCATTTCGGCAATACGGACTTCAAAATTATTTCTTGCTCTGCTTAATGAGTTTTTTCGTTATTTCGTCTAATTCTGTCGTGATCGCGTTTGTCGTCTTCATTTTGGTTGGTTTCTATGTGGTTTCATATGCACGCTTTTTAGCTGCAAGGCTGTTCCTTGATTTCGCGGGTCCACCATTTCGTTTAATGGTTTTGAAAGATCGCCTAATTCGCATCGGTATTGAGGATTGTATTGCTAAGTTAAGCTTACCGGTGAATTCATGCATGCCTACATTTATGTCGTTACTTTCTGAGATAAACCATTCCAATCGGTTGTTCGTTAAGATCTTTAGTTTTCGGAAGTCTGCCTTTCGATAATCAAGACTTTTTCTTACTTTCGACTTCGCTTGTCTTACTGATGTTAATTACTGAAAGTAATGCAACGGGGTCACTGAACTAAATTCGGATCCGACGTTAACGTTACTGACAAGATTTTCGCTAGTTGTGAAAATAAAGATCAGAAATATTTCGCCTCGTCGTGGATGATCCACGTGTTGGATAAAGGCACGTTCTTGGACAGATTTGAATAGAGAGTGTGCCCGAATGTATTGTAAGCGAGCCGCCCCAACTAGTAACGGGAATATGAAAATCTACCGAATATTTACGCTTTCGTCTGAGAATAATTCCAATATTTGTTCATAGGTTTCTTCGTCTATTGTATGTGTTTTGAGCTGGAGGTCGATAAACAAGGCCAATTATACTTTTGAGAATGACGATTTAGTAGTGAACGAAATTACATACTGTTTTCAGTTTCGTGTTAGATACTACAAGTGGGATGAAGGCAGGACTTTAGTATATAATAATTCACCTCCTACTGCTTCTTCGTAGTCTTTCTGAACTAATAAGTGATACCCCTGTATCGAAATTCAGCCAAAAAATCATATTGTCGTATCTATCCATGACTCTGAAATTCCGTGATGTCGGATTGTTCTGAATAAAATAGTTCCTCGAAATCATGAAATTTGTACTATACTACGGGCATTAAGTACAAGCTTTAAGATCGGGATGGTAGTTGGGGCTTTGCGGGAACTAAATTTTGGTGCTTTGATGTGAACGAGAACTTATATTGCGGGAATAGAGCTTAGTTGTTTGTCAGAAACCTTACCTGCTTGGAGTTTTTTGATTTGTAGTTAGTTACCGCGTCATTTAGTAGCCTACCGAGTCGTGCAGAACCACTGAATTTAAGTGGAAGACCATTCGTTTCGGACAGAGAATCGGTCTGTGGTTATAAAAATGGTCCTCAAGAGGAGAGGTAAAGGAGAGAGGAGAGGAGGAGGCAGGAGGAGGAGGAGGAGGAGGAGGAGGAGGAGAGGATGGTGGAGTTGAGACGGAGCAGGAGGAGAGGAGGAGGAGGAGTTGGAAGAAGGAGGAGGAGGAGGAGGATGAGGAGGAGGAGGAGGAGGAGCAGGGAGGAGGTGTGGGGGTTAGTTGACGTTAGAAGGGGGATGTGGATAGGGTAGGTACAGGTAGATTAGAGGAGGAGGAGAGGAGGAGGCGTTGGAGGCGGCGGCAGCTGTGGAGGTGGAGGGGTAGAAAGAAGGGGTAGGAGGGAGGAGGATTTACATAGGATTACATAGGAGTAAACAGACACCAGGAGACCTATGGTCCATAGGCGAAGGGTATATGCTGAACTACATAATACTTAAAATATCAAACTACTTGTTAAGAAAACAGTTGGGAAAAGGATACCATAGTCCCTAAAAGAGGATAGGAACATGGAAGTTTCATAGTGCAGAATGATAGGATATGAAAAAATACTAACTACAAACTACCACTACATACAACTAATCGATACGGGGGATTAGATACGGAATTCGCACTTCAATACCCATTGTACTTTACAGGTGCGCGTCAAGCTGTTTTGAATGTAGTATTGTGTTGGCTCCGACAACATTGCTGGTAACTTCTTCATCGATCAACGACTCTAACATTGAATAATTTTTATTTTATACGGAGATCGGGGATGCATACGTTTGACCGTTTAGTTTTAACCATTATTTCTTGTTGTCACTTGAGTTTGAAAGCTCGAATAGGTTGCTCCTGATATGACATCAAAACCTTTTAGGATCTTAAAGGTTTCTATCAAAAAAAAAGTCCCCACGGATTCTACGATCCTTAAGGAAAACATATTAAGTTTTCCGCAGTCTCTCTTCCAAGATGAATTCGCCAGCGGATGGACTTTGTGTTGCTCTCTTGCCTTGATTCCAATTTGGCTTGATCTTTTACGATAAACAGGGGCGACCAGAATGCACGCATCATATCAAGTGCGGCTCAAACCAAGGGGGAAAAAAAATGTGTATAATTGTGTCATTTCTTCGGAGTTTATGTTCAAAGTTACGTTTAAATAAAGCCCTAACATCAATTTGCCTTTTTTACTGGCAGTAGGCAATGCGAATGGTTTTCAGATCATTACTGCTGATGACACATAAATACTTTTCCTGCTGTACTTCAGTTAAACGATTTAATTGCATTTGTAGGTTATCAATTTGAGTTATCGGTTGCCTATATGCATACTTTAATTTATCGGAATTGAATTTTACTCGCCATTATCACTCCAAATCGAAGTTGTCGAGATCACTTTATGAGGTCGCAGGTTTCTCTGTATATGCTTTACCGCCTAATTTGGGGTCATCTGCAAATTTTGATATTTGTAGATACCAAGTCCGCCAGTCAGATCGTTGTATATATCAGAAAAGAGTAGGACCAAGACCGAGCCTGAGGCACCCAACTAGTGACCATCTAACCAATCGAGATGTCCCTCACCATTTATTATTACCCTGTTTACGATTTGAAAGCCAATCGCCAATCCAGAAATAATTGCTCTCCTATGCATGTGCCCTTAGCTGGTCACAGGGTCGCTATGTGGAAATAGCCGCAAAGGCCCCTCCGGAGGACTTTTGGCTAGCTCCTGCGGAGGGGCTATTGGTGGGCCTTCGGACCACCACTGTGTTTTGGTGGGCTTCGGCCCACCAAAACATGACTCTCAGATAGCCCCTTCTAACTTTCCTGAAATCATGGATGTAGAAAGTATGTATCCCCCCACCATGCACTCACCCAGTACCCATCACCCCCACCCATTCACTCACCCATTAACCCCACCATTCACTCACCTATTACCCATCACCACACACCCATCATGTCACCAGTACCCATCACCCCCCACCCATTCACTCACCATACCCAATCACCCCCCACCCATTCTCACTCACGCATTACCATCACCACACACCCAGTCTACCCATCACCCCCCACCATTCCACTCAACCCATTACCCCATCACACACACCCATTCACTCACCAGTACCATCACCCCCCACCCATCACTCACCCATTACCCATCACCCCCCACCATTACTCACCCATTACCATACACCCCCCCACCATTTCACTCCCATTACACATCACCACACACCATTCCACTCACCCATTACCCATTCACCCCCACCATCACTCACCCATTACCCATCACCACACACCCCATTACCATCCCCCCCACATTAACTACATTACCCATCACCACACACCCATTCAATCACCCATTAACCACATCACCCCCCACCCATTTCACTCACCCATTACCCATCCACCCAACACCCGTCACTCACCATTACCCATCACCCCCAACTAATTCCCTCACCATTCACACATCACCCCCACCCATTCACTCACCCCACACCATTACCATCACCCCACCCATTCACTCACCCATTACCATCACCCTACATTCAAGGATCCTCAATTCTCGGGCAACCCACTTTTGTTTTCACAATTCTCGCTAATAGGCTGCTACTCTAAAAAAAAAAAAAAAAAAAAAAAAAAGGGCTCGGTCAATCATAAGTGGGTTATGACTTCCCCCCGGGCAACCATTTAAAAAAATTTCCATATGAGGTGTTTCGCCAAGGGGGGGGAAAATATAAAACACCACACAAACACCAACCCGACAGAAAGACGACAGACACACTTTTCGCTTATATTTTACTAGGGCCCCCAAAAACCCCCTCCGGGGGACTTTTTGGCTAGTCCTGCGGGGGCTATTGGTGGGGGCCTAGGCCCCCCAAAAAACGGATCTCAAAAGCCCTTCTAACTTTCCTGAAACAGGATGTAGAAAGTATGTATTCCCCCCCCCTTCACTCACCCATTTTCCCCTCCCCCCCCCCCCCACTCCCTATTACCCCTCACCCCCCACCCCTTCCTCACCCCTTACCACACCCCACACCCTTTCCCCACCATTACCCATCACCCCTCCCCCATTCCCTCACCCCACACCCATCACCCCCAACCATACCCCCCACCCATTCACTCACCCATCACCCCCCCCCCCATTCACTCACCCCTTTTCCATCCCCACATCAAGTTTTCCCCAATTTTCGCAACCCCCTTTTTTTTTACAATTTCGTAATAGGGGTGCTAAAAAAAAGAAAAATGATGGACATCTCATAAATTTGGGGAAAAAACCCTTCCCCCGGTCAACCCCGGGTTTCCAAAAATGTGCCCTATGAGGTGTTGCCACGGGGGCGGAACCTATACCAGACAACCCCACCCCAAAACACACAACACAAGAAACGACAAAAGACACACTTTCGCTTATATTTTCCATTTCCCACACCCCCCATTATTCCCCACCCATCACCCATCACCCCCAACCCCCTCACCCCACCCCTGCACTCACCATACCCCCCCCTGCACTCACCCATCACCCCCCCACCCATTACCCATCACCCACCCTTCACTCACCCCTACCCCTCACCCCCATCAAGGGTTTCCCCAATTCTCGAACCCACTTTTTTTCACAAATTATCGCAATAGGCGCAAAACAAAAACAAAAAGTGACGGATCATTCATAATTGGACTTAAAACTTCCCCTGGTCAACCCGGTTCCAAAAAAAGGGGATATGAGGTGATTGCGCCCCCGGGGGCGGAACCTATCCAGACACAAACCCAAAACACACACACCACACACACACAGACAGACGACAGACAACTTTCGCTTATTTTACCCTTACCCACACCCCCACCTATTCCCCCACCCACACCCACACCCCCCAACCCCCCACCCCCCCCCCATTCCTTCACCCATCCCCCACACCCATTCCCATCACCCCACCATTTACTCACCCAAATTACCCCTACCCTACATCAAGGTTTCCCCAAATTTTCGCCCCACTTTTTTTTCTCAAATTATCGTAATAGGCTGCAAAAAAAAAAAAAAAAAAAAAAAATGATCGAATCATTCTAAATGGGGTTATGACCTTCCCCGGTAACCCGGTTTTCCAAAAAATTTCCTATGATGTGATTGCGCCCGGGGGCGGAAAACCCATACCAAAACACACACACACAACGACAACAGACAGACAGACAACAGACGACAGACCCACTTCGCTTATATTTTATAGATAGACGATGAAGGCTTTTGAAAATCAAAGGGAATTTCATCCGGGAATTTTTGCGTCCAGTTTTAATAAATGACAAAAAAAAATCGAGTAGTTTGTTAAGCAGGATCTCTATTTCGAAATCCATGCTGGGAGTTTAGTATAGAGTTATTTTCATCGAGAAAAGACACTATTTTATCCCGCAATATTTTCTCAAATAGTTTAACAATCACGGACGTTAGACTAATTGGGCGATAATTACTTGCGAGGCTCTTACTCCCTTTCTTGAATATCGTTGTAACATTAGCTAATTTCCACATACTAGGAACATTTTTTTCACTTAGCGATATATTGAAAATAATCTTTAATGGGAGCGAAAGTTGACTGTGACATTCGCGAAGTAGTCGCGGCGAGATTTCGTCCACCCCCACGGATTTTGCTGGGTCAAGTTTCAGCAAATACTTTGATATTTCGTCTACTGTTATCTCTCCTATTACCAGTCTATCCCTTTCGAGTCCTGCATACATGTTTACTGGTTCTGGTAATGGAGTTTCGTCTTCTTTAATAAATACCGCATTAAAGTATTCATTGAGTACGAACGCCATACTCTTATTATCATTTACCAAGATATTATTATTATCTTTCAGTGGTCTAATACTTGTTTTGACGTTTTTCTTACTTCGAACGTATTGAAAGAACCTTTCCGGGTTTGATTTGGATTCCTTTGTAATTTTTTCTTCATACTCGCGCTTTTTAGACTTAATTAGTCGGAGGAGGAGGAAGAGGAGGAGGAGGAGGAAGGAGGAGGAGGAGGAGGAGGAGGAGGCGTTGGCAGCAGCGGCAGCTGTGGAGGTGGAGGGGGAGGAAGAAGTGTAGGAGGAGGAGGAGGAGGAGGAGGAGGAGGAGGAGGAGGAGGAGGAGGCGGAGGAGGCGGCAGCTTGGACGGTGGGGGGAGGAAGAGTGTGGGGGGAGAGGGGAGGGGGAGGAAGAAGTGGAGGAGGAGGAGGAGGAGGAGGAGGAGGAGGAGGAGGAGGAGGAGGAGGCATTGGTGGCGGCGGTAGCTGTGAAGGTGGAAGGCAGTGTCATTCCGTCGGTCATTCTAGAAAGACGTGCGACTGCGTGCTCCTGATACGGGTAAAGTCAGGTCAGGGGTGTTCGGTGCTGGGAGGGTGTGCCCGGGGCTCCCTCCCTATGTAAAATTTCGTGTGTCGTGGCGAAAATTGACTTCCTTGACTTAACTTGCAATATGGGACCTGTGCTGCGGTCTCACGGTACGGCGCCCGCCCCCCAGTGTGTTGCCCCCCCGCTTTCAAAGGG